>JANTPZ010090320.1:0-36502 GCA_025593235.1 Vachellia pachyceras | reverse complement strand
TTTTCCTCTTTTCTCTTTCCTACTTTTTCTCTCTTTCTCTTTCTTACTTTCCTTTTTCCTACCCACTTTTTTGCCTCCGAATCCGTAAAAGCTATATCTTCCCAAACATAAATCACTTTTCAAAACCTAATTTTTATCTTGGATTCTGTAAAATCTAGGTTTCAAACCTGGTTTCTAAACAAGGCTAGACTTTGAGACTACTTTTTTTTTTTTTGCCAACTCAGTTTTTCTGAAACTTATTACAAAATATATGAACAACCGACTTGTTCGATTTGTCAGAGTAATAACTCACAATGAGAAACATGTCTCTACTTTCAATAATTACGGGCTTGTTTGGATAGTCCGTTAGAAGAACGATCACAGATTTCGAGGTAAATATGTAAGAGGAATTTTGTCTCAGTAAACTCAAGAATGAATTTTGGGGAGGCCGTTCAAGCCCATGGTGATTCTGATTCATGACTCTATACTCAAGGCTTAAACATACCATTATTGATTAAGTTGAAACAACCCGTAAGGTTGATCTGAACCCTCCACTTTAACTTAGTTTTAGAATACAAATGGATATAGCATTGTTTTCTTCATTTTTATCTGCCAAACAGCATATTAAATAACATATAACATTGTAAATTTTTTAGATATATTTTTCGACAAAAACAAGGGCTAGCTAGGAGTCAATAAATAGAATAAGAGACTCCAATATTGACAAATATAGGATCAGATTTATTTGGGACATAAGATTCGGGCGTTTGTATTGCTCATTCTTTTCTTTATATATATAATTTTCAAAATTTCATTATATACTGTTCAAGTGATGGAGACCATAGCCACTTATATTTAAAACTTCAATTTTTCATATTATAAATATATGACTAGTAGTAATACACAAACACGTAACAATAAATAGGGAATTTTTATAGCCAAATGTATTTTGGTATTTAAGATAAATTTATTTAAAACACCGTTAAATATTAAATGTGGACGCATTCCCCTCATAGGATTCAAATAATGCTTCCCATAATGAAAAATGAAAATTTCACAATGGTGGTAATTCCTGTCATTTTTTTTCATGATTTTTTATTAAAAATATAAAGAATATTTTTCATCTCACATTTTTTATAAAAAAATTAGCACATTTATTTTGTATGTTAAATGTAATGGGTTATATGTAATTGCAACTTTTTAATGTAGTGTAAGTGTGTAACTATCATATAATATTCCGAAAGAAATAAAAAATCCAGTAAAGAAAAATAAGACTCTAGTTTTCAACTATTCATATTAATTTAATTAATTAGATGGGATTTATGTGGGGGCGAAGATTTCTACGTGTGCACTCTTAAATATTTAACTAATTATTTTATGTGTTCTATTTTATATTGCTTACGCGGTTGCAGACTTCATGTTTTAATCCCCTTCCTCAAATGACGTACGCTTCCTTCCAAGCAACTTCTGTGATCTCTCTATAAATTAACATTCTCTTCTTCCTCCTCCTCCTTCAAATTGAATCATTCTTCTTCTTCTTCTTCTTTGGATATTTTCTTGGAAGTATCGACTTCGTCTGATTCGATTCAACTCAGTTCTGCAGAAGAGCTTGGTGTGTGTCTATATATATATACTCTTTCAACCATGAGTTCTGGTGTTCCAACAGGTAAATTTAATTGTGATATCAAGATTTTGCTTAAGTTCTTAGATAGCTTCCCTTTTGACCTTGTTTAATTTTAGATTGGGGATTTAGAGGAAATGGATACACACACGTATCTATAGTGTATGTTAATTAGAATTCTTTCGAAATAATAATATACCTGTTTGTATCACCATTAGAAGAACATGTCTGTACGAGTCGAAATAAGATTTATCTCACATACTTATCTATAGTCATGATCTAGTACATAAGTTTTCATAAATTATTATATTCATGATCTAGTACAGTTAAGTTTCGAAACAGACTAATTTTAAGGATTCTGTTAAATTGATTAAAACTTCCATTTATTTTTTATTTGAACTCACTCTAATATTACACTATTTTTAAATGATTTTATCTATTTTTACCCTTTAAAATTGAATTGTATTAATCCTTTCAACGAAAAACCATACCGTTAAAATTACATATTTACCCTTTATTTATTTATTTTTAAATTGCAGCACTTATCCAGTTCTTACTTTGACACGTCAGTTCTATCTCCGTAGCTATAAATGGCAGGAAGATTAATTAATTTAATAATTATTTTTTAATTTTTCAATGAACAGCATATCCCAATAATGCACCACCGTCAACAACTTCACCTGGCGGTGTATATAGAGTTGCTCCTCCTCCACCGTTTGGTTATCCCACCGCCACTGACCCTTCACCTAACGCTCAAACTGCTCCTGTCACCACCAACTCCAGGGGTGATGGCTTCTGGAAAGGATGGTATTTCCCCTCTATCTCTCTCTCACACAGTTTCTCTCTCTATCTATCTATATATATATATATATATCATTTTTTAGGTTTTTTGTTATGAGCAATGTTGGGAACAAGTTTTTTGAAAGATTCAATATCTCATGGAAGTTTCAAAACGTGACAATGTTATCCCATAGCATTAAAAAATTAACTTAGTCTTAGGGTTTGTTTGGGAATCAAGTTTGAAATATAGGTTTCACAAATTTTGAGGTAAAAATTAGGTTTTGAAAAGTGATTTATGTTTGGGAAGTTATAGCTTTTACGGATTCCGAGTCAAAAAAGTGGGTAGGAAAGAGGAAAGTAAGAAAGAAAAAGTAGGAAAGAGAAAAGAGAAAAAAGTAGGAAAGAAAAAATTTAGATTTCAAATTAAGATTTTGTAACTTAGATTTTGAAATCTGGTTCTCAAACAAACCTTTACTCAATTTTAACACTTTTGAAGCAACCTTGAGGCAGAAAAAAACTTATGAGATGACATTTGATTTGAAAGAAAAAATGTTCGAGAAAAATTTACACCATATCCATGTCTTTTTAATGATTTTTATTCAATGGTGGGCTCCATTATAGCACCTACTATATGCAACGTTTTCAAAATATTGGAAAATATTTTCAATTGCCTCACCAAACTTGATCTGATTATTAAAGACTTATTTATCCTCTTTGGTGATGGGTTTGAAATTTTATGTGAGGATCTGACTTGTGGCTAATTTTTAAATGGTCAAAATAATTATGCTTGAACTCCTTGAATATATACAATTAAAGATCATGTACATATAATGTTCATCATGTTTAAAATTATATATTAAACTTCCTAAACTCTTCTTATATTCATGTGGATAATTTTCATACAATTAACATGGGCTTAGAACTAACTGAGTATATTTTGATTTGTTTGATCAATTTTATGCAGTTGTGCGGCATTGTGTTGCTGTTGTGTTTTAGACGCTTGCTTCTGAGGACGCAGATTAATTACCAACACATATAGGAGTGTGTATATATTTATTTATATATCGTCCTTAATTATTTGATTGATCATGTTTGGATTATTTTCTTGAATAAATAAAGGATGATTGTAATGTAAAACTTGATTGTTGTAGTGTTTAATTAATGTCATAGATTCATTGTTGTTGTTGTTGTTAGTCTTGTATAATATATGAAATTCTTTTATGCAATAATGTGTCTTTTTCTTCCTTTTAGAAAAGTTTGGCTTGGGATATATATAAATTTTCCATATTCATAAGAAGTGTAATTTTTTGATTAAAAAAATTAAGACAAGCAATGCCAGCTTATTAATGGCCCCGTTTAGCTAAACTTATCAGGAGCTATAATGCATGTTTAAGAGTGCTTTTCACAAATAAGATAATTCGTATTAGCACAGAAAGTTCCATTTACCAAACAGGCCCAATGTTATTCACATATTTACCTCAATTTACGTAAAAGTACTTCTCTACAGTGTTCCCAAACGGATTCAATATAATTCGTACTAGCACAGAAAGTTCCATTTACCACAATATATTAAAAAAATGATTTTTTACCCAGTTTTGGAAAGGCAATATAAGCTTTAGAGCCAGTGTTGAAAAAATCTATTCCTCGGTATAAAGAAAAAAAAATTCTTAAATCCTTTACACTATTCCCAAAACAACTAGTGCAAAAACGTTACCGAGAAACAAAAAAATTGCTGCACAGATTCCAATACCATTTGTTGAGAAGTGTTTATATTCAGTCGCTAGTAATCTCTTGAAAAGAATTATCTACAGTTAGAAAGATATTATGCGTCCTGCTTAGCAAGAAAAAACTAAGAATATTGTATGCCCAAAAAACAATATTGGGTCAGACAAAGGTAAATCCTAGAAGGTAAATCCCAGAGAGCAAGTCTATAGACAAAGGGAGGCGCATAGAAGTCTAATGGGAAGAAAAATGGGAGTGACGTGTGGAAGCCTCCACACACAGGCTAAACTCCATATCCCGGAAATTTTGGGTAGATAGGTTAGATCAGAAAATATAGTAATTGATAAGGGAATTGTGTACAATTTGAGGAGAAACGTAGTCCCACCTTACTATTCAAAAATGTTGGAATCAAATGATTTAACCTCACGCACATGAAATCTAGGAATAGACAAGTTAGATTCGAAAAATATATTAATTGACCCCTATATTGCAGGGGAGGGAGTTTTGCATGATTTGAGGAGAGACCCTGAATCACAGTCTTGCCGCACTATTAAAAAAATATTTGAATCAAATGATTTAACCCCACGGACATGAAATCTCGGGATAGACAAGTTAGACCAGGAAATATAGCAGCTAACTCCTATATTATAGGGGACATAGACGCTTGATTTACGGGAAACCACCTATTTTTTTAAGTTCTGCTACATGTTACAAATGTTAGAATATGATTTGATAAAGAGGTGATGAATTGGTAGCCTTTAAAAATTTGAAGTTAAACAAGTAAAGAGGTTTTAGAAAGACGTCACCAAGAGAGTTAAAGGAGAGAATCAACATGGTAATTTATTCTGGCTCAGTTATTATGACCTATGTCCATTTCTCAAAACATCTCTGAGATTTGCAAATCCATTATTAGCAATATTTCCAGCTCTTCAAGCATTTACAACAAGTAGTATCACTCCCCCTTACATAATCAAGAAAATAGAGGAATATTCTCTTCTATCTCTGTAAACTTACCAGGCTTCTCAAGATTCCCCAGTCTTGATTTTCTCTCTAAAACAATGTTTTTGGATAATATATAAATTCTTTTAGAAGAATTGAATGCTAAATACTAAAGTATTAATAGTTGAGAGAGTAAAATAGAGGAAGTAGATGAACGTGTAACAATGCGAGCTGAGTATGGTCTTTGCCTAAGATTTTTCTGTATTAAATGCTCTTTTATTTATAGTTGGATAGCACTAAATGTCCGTTAGAGATAGTTTCATTTTATGACACTCAACTTCATTGTTTAACATTGTGCATTAAATATCTCTGGCACACAGTATGGTCATTGCCTGAGATTTTGTTTGTTGAACCTACGCCGAAGAAGCTATCAAAAGACCCATGCCTTGATGCTAAGTAGGAAGATGAAGCATTTATGAACGTCATAAGAGATTTAAATAGTTTAAGCATGAAAGGGAAAGGTTATGAATAAAGTTGGAATTGCTGACATAAAGTGAGTCCTCAAGTATGCTTCGCAATACTCGAGTGATGTTTAAAAATTTCTCAACAAAGCTGAAGTAAAAGATGAAATACTCAAGTGTTTAAAGTAATACTGGAATGTCGTTTGAATTTCATGTGAGATTTTGAAGTCAATACTCGAGTTTAAAATTGGTTACTCAAGTTTTCAGAGCACTTTTGTTAGCACCGAGTTTTACCAAGTATTGTTATGAAAAAGATGAATACTTTTTTTTTATTCTCGAGTACTAGTGGAACTTTTTAAATAGTAAGGCTTTTCAATATACTAGAAAAATGTCATTTAGCGATGGAAAATCCGTTCGTCGCTAAATAATTATTTTTCGTCGCTAAAACAAGGGTAGCTAATATTTTCCATTGTTAAATGGAAATTTTTATGGAAAATAGCCATTTAGCGATAGATTTTTCTATCACTAAATAGTATTTTTCTGGTAGTGACTATTACTTCCATTGATTCTCAAGCATGTCCAAAAGTGTTATAGAGTATCATCAATACTTGAGTGCTACCTTAACACTCAAATTCTGCCAATCTTTTCTTTACTAAGCATTTTATTCATTCTTGAGAACTCTTGAAAGTATTGTGAAATATTCTCGATACTCAAGTTTTGTTAGCCATATTACTGTGAGTTTCTGAAGTATTGAGATGAACATTTTCTCTCATTCTCGAGTATGCTTGAATGTGTTGTTTGAAAAGGAAATTTTCTATCTCAATACTCGAGTATTGGCATATAATACTCGAATATTAACATATAATACTCGAGTATTGTAAACACTTTTATTAATACTCGAGTATGCTTGAAAGTGTTTGAGTTTTAAAATTGATTTTGAAGAATGATACTTGAGTATTGAGAGACAATACTCAAGTATTACCAATACTTTCATCAATACTTGAGTATGCCTGAAAGTGTTGTGCTTTAAAATTGATTTTCACAATCGATACTCGAGTATTAGAATATTATATTTGAGTATTATTAATACTTTCATCACTACTCGAGTGTTCTTAAAGGTGTTGTGTGTAAAATCTCATTTTGAAATTTAATACTTGAGCATGCAAAATCAAAACTCGAGCATCATGATAAAAATTTTAGAAAAATATTTTTTCACGAATACATACATATTAAGTATTTGACTATTCACAATTTTTGCAAAATATTAAAACACAATATCAATGCAACAAACATTTTGAATCACACATAATTACTTTTAAACTTACTCACCTATTTTTTAAGATGTCATTGTACTCTCACCATTTATCAATATAGATTCATTGTCTCTTTTATTCATCTTCCCATTGTTGATGATCCATATTTTATTTTTTATTATTCCTTAATGAAAGTTTGCTAAAAACACATTTATCTATTTTGTCTGACACCAGATCTCAAGTACTGGCGGGAAGCTTTAATGCTCAAAATCATGGGGATGAGGAAGGAAATTTATTTATTTCTTAAATTAAGGAATTTGGTACATGTGTCATAATTTATTTACAATTAAAAATCATGAGAATGCGGTATAAATTCAAAATTTTGAGGAACGTTGTGGTTATTAATTGAGTTGTGGGGACATTGGTGTAATTTTCCCCAGATTAAGATTAATCGTTTTTATAAAATAATGTTAATCGGAGAGAGTTAAAAAATATAACGGGGGAAAACTTAAGAAATTAAACGTATTTACAAAATTGAAACACTAAAGGTATGATTTCGTCTTTATTTTACCATTAATTTATAAGCCCTTGCTTATCATTTTTTTTTGTTAAAAAAACCTCAATCCTACATATGGAAAAGAAAAAAGAAAAAAAGGTTCATGAAATTTGTTATCATCCTGGAGTAAAAAGATTTGTATTTGATGAAATATGGTACAGTATTGTCCTAGATCTTTTAGCTTGCAAGATTTTATTAGTATGTTTGAATTTAATAATTGATGACTCTAGATTTTTCTACATTTCCTTATAAAATAAATTGAACAAAACTTTGCCATTTCCACTCTCAACCATTAAAAATTGACTCTCTAAATATATTAGGACTGTAATATGCAAAATTTTGCAAATCACTCTCTTTTGTTTTTTCCCCAACAAATCACTCTATTTCCAGTCAATTCTTTCTCACCCAATAATCACCCAAAAAAATCATCCTATTCCTCTGGAAAAAATTCAACCTAACATGATGCCCAGAAGTCAAATTTGAATCTAAAGGCAAAAGCTAAAAACCTACCATCACCACGAAACCAATTTGAATCAAACCTGAAACATGCCAAGCAAGCTAAGGAGGGCCATTGGTGCAGTAAAAGATCAAACAAGCATAAGTCTCACAAAGGTAACAAATGCAGCAAATCTTGAAGTTGTCATCCTCAAGGCCACAACACACGATGAGATTCCAATTGAAGAACGTTACATTAATGAAATTGTGAGTCTCGTATCATCAAACTAAGTTTATGTAGTAGAGTGTGCTCAATCCATTGGGAAACGCATTGTGAAGACAAGAAATTGGGTTGTTGCTTTGAAATCTCTCATGATCATCCACAGAATCTTCCAGGATGGCGTTCCATGTTTCCCTAGGGAAGTCTTGCACGCCATGAAATGAGGCTCGAGAATCTTGAATGTAACACTCCAAATTTTTAAAACTAAAATGCTTAATGAAATTTTTGCCATATGTAAACAAGGAGGATTTCTAACATCAATTCTTTAAAGGTTAAATTATACTTTTAGTCCTCTATATTTGCGTCAAGTTTCACTTTAGTCCTTTAAGTTTAAAAAGTGCACTTTTAGTCCCTCAAACTTAACGATGTTAGTCTCTCTTAACGGAAATTGCTGACTCATCAAATTTAACGATGTTATTTTAAATACTTTTTTATTTTACACAATTTAAAATATTAAATTTATTATATTATTAAATTATAATTAAAATGTGAGTATGCTTTGTCAACCTTTTGTTGCATAATTATCGATTAAATTTGATGAGTCAACATTTTCCGTTAAAAGAAACTAACGGCGTTAAGTTTGAGGGACTGAAAGTGCACTTTTTAAACTTAAAGGACTAAAATGAAACCTGACGCAAACATAAAGGACTAAAAGTATACTTTAGCCATTCTTTAAAACATATCATCAATCCAGCCAAAATACATGTCACTAATATCAATCTAGATCCTCCGAAAATATCAGAGTAAATCAAAATAAAATGCGGAAGACTTAGAGTTATGGCAATTTAAAATGATAGCATGTGCTTAAGGGCACAAGAGAGCCAACAAGGCTCATTCCATAGGTGCCTTCCCTTGCTGATACTAGAACATTCACCTGAAAAATGTTAAGATAACGGGGTGAGATTCCACATCCCAGTAACTACTGAAAGTTTCTACTACACACAAGCATACAACATAATTTAAAAGGAAGAACTGAGTTACAAATACTTGTGTATATGTAAAGATCATTATATAAACAATTTTCATATTTTTCATAGTTTGTAACTCAATCATCATCATAAACATGTGTAATTATGCAATATGCAACCACCCTTATAACACCGTCCATCCTTATATACTTTTATTTATTTATTTATTTTAAAATCAAGGAAAATAGCTTCACACACACCTAACACCTACAAACCTACACATTTACACTTACCTACAAACCTACACTTAGACACACTTGTATACTTACATCAACAAACATCACATTACATATACCTTCAGAAGTTCTGTTCTCTCCTTTTTTTTTTTTGACAGAAATGATGATAATAATAAATATAATAATAATACAAACAAAAAACATACTCCCATTTATACTATTAGGAATTCTCAATGAAATCCGCTTGCTCGCACACATACGTTAACACCCACACACACATATATAATAATTTTCTTTCAAATAATAAAAAAACTAAAAAAACATACATAGTGTAGCATAAGAATTTTTTAAAAACAAACGCGCGCGCGTGCACACCTAAACTTACACTTTACACACACCCACACTTATAGATATATACATGCATATATAATTATATATTCTTAAACAATAAAATAATAGTTTGAAACAAATAGCATAACATGTACATATATACATATATTATACGCATACCTTAAGGGTTTTTTTTTGTAAAAATAAAATGTAAGGTAAGTTATTAGGTTTATAGGATTCTGTTTTGTATAGCACTAGGTTTTCATTACTTGTACCAAATTGTTAGTCTAGCTATCAGACACACAATGGAAAGTAAGCAAGTCAAGGCATTGGATTTGCATTAAATGAGGGTTTTTTTAAAAGTATTGGAAGAAAGAGGGAAAAGGAATTAAAGAAAACCAACTTATTTCAAAACTACAGCATGAAGATAATTGCATGGAGCGTAGGTGGAAGGCAAAGAAAAGAGTTGATAAGACAAGACGGCTGCACAGTAAAAAGATAACAAAGAGAAGAAAAAAAACGGGAAACAAGAAGTAAGGCTGATGGGACTTTTTATTAGCATGATTGGACAAAAAAAATGAAAGAGAGCAGAAGAGAGCACCTGGTGCTGTAACGGTGGGTTACTGTAGCGGCGGGAGTTTTGTGATTCTGATGAGGGAAGGGCTTTTTGTAGGAGTATGGATAGGGTTAGGGTTTTTATTTTGAATAAAATAATATTATATTATATTTTCTTTATTATTTTTTTACAAGAAAATAATAATTATTCAGACATTTTTATTACTTATTTTAATAATAAAATAAGTTTACATATATAATTAAATATTATTATTTATTTTTTTAAAATATTCATAATTTGATTCTTCTTTTAAATCTTAATTTATTTTATTTTTTTGGCTAAATAAAATCAAAACAACATTTAACTATACTCTTAAATATAAGGATGTTACAACTCTCCCCTCCAAAGAGGAATTTTTTCCTCAAAATTCGACACATGGACTAAAAAAATGTACCTAGCTAAATAGACGGGGTACTTGATTGAACCTTATTTATACCACTTTTGTACTTAAATTTCCAGATTTTTTGATTCAATTTTAGTCCTTCATGACCCTTCTTATGCTTAATTTGAGATTTAGAGTTGTTGATCTGGATTAGTGTAATTTTGGGTGCATCTGCCATGAATAATGATACAATTGTGCTTAAATTCCATCATGAGCAAATAATACTTCAAATATTTGCTATTTCATTTCAAGAACTCTGAACAAGAACATTAGGAGACAGCTTTGGGAAAGTTCATCGCGGCCAAAGTTCAAACAGACAAGCTTGAATCCTCGGGAGAGGTTTGCTGTGACGAAACCCCATGTTTGCCGCGGTGAATATCATGCAGCAGTAACGAATCAGGCTCCAAATGGAAACAAAACTCGACCCACCTTTTTGGATCCAACCCTGGACGGTTAATACACACCAAATAGGGTAAGTTTCGAAAGAGAGGAGGAGGAAGGAGACAGAGAACACATCTATTCACATTTTCTCTCATTCTCTCTACTCTCAACCCTAATCTCATCCATTTTTCACCATCAATCCATCCATGCACCTCCTATCATCCATTCGGAGTTCGATTTCGCATTAAATGAGTAGCTGAGCATCTCTTTTCCTCTTGAAGATGAAGAAAGTCTGAGTTCAAAGTTCTGAAAGGGGAGTATTAGTTTTCAATATGTATTTATGTTATGGATTACTTGGTTTCTAAGTTAGAACTTGTAATTTGTACGTAGATACTTGGTCTCGGTCGAGCTAAACTTGGATTAATTGTGTATTGAACTTGTTTTGTGATTGACATGGTAGAGTGAAGTCTCACTTCTACCTATTCAATGAAATCTTTGTTGTTCTCTTATATCTTCCTAGTTATGCTTGATTTTAGAGGTAATAATGTGTTGAGTTGAATTTTTTACCTTGCGATTTCCGTACACACGCTAAGTGTTTTTAAAGGGTTTTATGAAATGGAGTTCATTACATGGAATTTCTGACCCAGCGAGTTGTTGGGGTTTTCATTACGAAACTTAGTGCGAAAACTAACGCTTTCCCTAATCTTTTGCGAATTATGATGGCCACATTCATTTTCAAGAGGGAATCCACAATCAAACACTTTTACACCTTAATTCTGTTTTTTTTCTGCTTCCTCATAATTCAAAAATACTAAAAAGAAATTCTATTTTGTATTCACCCTTTAGATACATAGTTATTTCGAATCAAAAATAGCGTTCATTTGCAAAACTAACTTAAACACAAGTTGAAATCTAGTGGTAGACAAAGCTCTGGAGAGAACAACCCTAGGGCTGCACCCTGTGCAATCCTTGGAAATCACAAATCTTTTGATCCATTTTCAAGGCTAGACAACGATAAAGTTTTATAATCTATGGTGTAGTCGGATCAGTACTCCTGCTTTATCTTATCCTTTATCTCCCACGTGGCATCATTGGGAGCCATTCCTCTCCACAAAACCTTTACCAGTTTGATGGTTTTATTGCGTAATTGCTTATCCATGGCATCCACAATCCGCTCAGGCTTAACTTTATACATCATGTTATCTTTAAGCTCTATCTCATCCGCTTTAATGACATATAAAGGATCTGGTTGATATTTCTCCAATTGCAATGCATGAAAGACATCATAAAGGTTCGACAGTTGAGGGGGTAAGGCAATTCTGTAAGCCACTGGGCCCAATCTCTCTAAAATCTCATAGGGTCCCATGAAGCGAGGGGTAAGCTTCCGTGCTCGAATCACTCTACCAATACCTATAGTTGGTGTGACTCTTAGAAATACATGTTCGCCCACCATGAATTCTAATGGTCGCCTCCTCCTATCCGCATAACTTTTCTGTCTGCTCTGAGGTGTAAGAAATTTCCGCTGTATCAATTTAATCTTCTGAGTGGTCTGGTCCACTAAGTCTGGACCTAATAAACTCCTCTCACTCAATTATGTCCAGCAAATAGGAGACCTACACTTCCTCCCATACAAAGCTTCACTACAAAAAAAATTATTTATTCCTGCGGATTTTCCTGCGGATTTTAATCCGCAGGTATAAGGTTCGTAGAAATTTATTTTCTTGCTGATTTTAAATTTGCAGGTATTTACCTGCAAATTTTCCTGCGGATTTTTCTGTAGGTAAAATCCGCAGGAAAATCCCTAGGAAAAATCCGCAGGAAAATCCAAAAAATAAATATGGGTATTTTTTGTACTAGAAAATCCAAAAAAATGACTAAATAATTTTTTACCATTAAATAAACTTAAATGAATCAATGTTTTGAATTCAAAGAATATATATTACATTAAGAATTCACTGGACTGAAATATACAATAGAGACCCTCCTTTCACTCAAACATCCTAGCACCGAATGTGTATCTAATTGGCACGAAAATAATCCTATGATGAACAAGCTGTGTTCCAGCAAGAACCTTTGGATCCTGTAACTCCATTATTTTCCTTCCAAAGTACTGCTTGAGTGTGCTTCAACATTAGGCACTCCAAATAGCTTCATTTCAGTCTGGACAATAAGTTCATTAAGCACATTATTAGTAGATGGAAAAGGAAATAGAGATTGTATTTTTGGTGTCTTGCAAAGGTGAAATACCAGGCACATACATAAATTTATCATAAACTCAAAATTTCCAACTATCAAAGAAGGAATTCAATTAATCAATAAGATAGAAAAAGTGCACACTGTCGACAAAAGCATAAAACGAAGTTACAAACTCGAACATGGTATAACCCAGCTATATATTGCTATACCTGGTTAACTTTGTCCCAATATAACAAACTAACTTCTCTATCCAAAGCTTCCTGAACAAACACAAGTTGTGGAGCCCACTTTGGGAGGTCGAGGGTGTAAGCCCCTTCTTCCCATGGCCATATAAACTGAAAGTTTGATCTGCATAGAAAAAACCATCAATCAAATCCTATGTTAATACTAATCTTTCCCGTCTTCCTATTTATATAAGTAAATTGTTCAACCTATTTGCAAAGGGGGAATATTGTATAAACAAAAAATGGGTAATCAGATGGTACTGCACCTCATCCACTAATTAAGCCTACTTTGTAGGTATGTTGTTAACACTAATTTGAGAAAAACAAAACACAAGTATGCTTGTAAAGACAGGCAGAAAAAATAGTACGCATGTAGAATTTTCCAAGTGGCAAGACCCAAAATTAGATTGCATCAGTGGCCTAATATCACTTGATTGAGTAAAACTTTCCAGCGATTATCAAACAACCCATATAAATATCTATATGAATTTACATATTAACTTGATAGGTTAACAAAAACATGACAAAACAGATTATTTTTTCTCTAGACACATTTTATCTGATCACAATGCTAGAGCTAAATCCTCCATCATTAGCTACACAGCGCCCAATAACATGGACTGCAGAAATATATCAAACCACGTACTCTTCAAATTTTGCATGCCTTATTCAACAAATAAACTCAACACACTAATGAAAAAGTCATTATCTTGAATGTCACACCCAGACACATAATTACTCAAACTGACTTGAGATTTTAAACTCACAAATGGGGGAGAACCAAAGAATGAGGCGGATCCGACAATCCATATCCAAATCAGCAACCTTCTCAAACAGAGCACGAACTGCTCTAGCTACAGCTATAGGGAAAGCTCCAGGAAGAGCCTTTTTGGTGTAGCCATATGATTATAAAGAAATCATAAAGTGTAGTATAGAAAAATGTTTGTGAAGTAACATTTTTGTCTCAAATGAGGAATAAAGTTGACTTTGAAAATTATGGCATCCCTCAACTCACAAGTCTTGACTCATATACAGTAAATCTTAGAAAGATCAAACATAGTTCAACTTTGAAATATGCGAAATTGCATCTTTTTACACAATCAAAAACCCTAAACCAATCGCCAAAAGGTTATGTTAATGACCATGGTAAGTAAACCCACAATGAATATTGCTATGGATACAACACATGAATATCCTTCAGATAATTTCTACTTCTTGAAAGAATCCACAAAGAACGGGACTTGCCTGTTGATGACTGCGCACAAGCACAGAACCAGTCAAATCATTATCATCAAAGAACGGGAAGGGGGAAAATTGTAGAACAGATAACAAACTCCACTCACTCTTTCCAGCCAATGTCACTGGTATGATCAATGAAATTAAGCTCGCGAGGCAGGTACGAAAATGTACGCAGTAGATCTGAGGAAGCAAAACTCACTAATCAGTTAGTGATACCGCATTAAAGTAAATCACTAATCGCCCTATTGACAAAAGAGGGAAAAATCACTAACCATCCTGGGTAACGAGTGGATAATCAGAGGCATTTAGGTTAATGAACCAATCCCAGTCACCACATTCCCTCAACAGGATCGCAGCGGCGTGAAAGGTATTCGCAACCATTGTGGGACCTCGATAAGTAATCAGATTCACCTTCTTCATTACCTTTACATTACCAAACTTCCGAAAAATTGGATGATTTTTCACAAACTTTTGCAGATCAGCCCGCTCATCAGGCGACGATTCAAGGTCCAAATGCACGATGTAGGAGTTGCGAGGATGGTAAAGTGCTAAAAGTGTGCGTTTGAACGCATTACCATCACCGGCGGACCCAGATATAAGGTATGCAAAACTTGGTGAGGGAGGTAGAAAGGAAGTGGGTATATGGTGAAGTTTGGATTCAACAAAAACAGAATAGGAGGCGGTTATGGAGCGATAAATGGGAAAGATAGGAGTACCATCGAATGATGCAAAAGTGGCGGTAGAGAAGGAATAGGGAGACAATAGAACCAATAGCGAGAGGGAAAATCCACTTGCACTCCCATTTTGGAAATAAAGTAACCGATCCACAAAGCATCAAAGACACTGAAATTCCCAAAAGCAAGGATACGAACCAGGCAGGCGTGATCTGATTCCAAGAAGGCGATAGCCTAGGCGGCGGCAAGGCCGAAGAAGGGATTGGAGCCGCCACTGGAAAAGAAAGGGCGACAGTACTTGAGGAAGCAGCATAAGATTTGAAAACCAGAAAACAAGGAAGAGAAGGGGCGACAGTACTTGAGGAAGACACAAACAGATGTGTGATGAAGATTCAAAAAGCAGAGAAGAGGAAGAGGAGGGGCGACCGGAGGGAAGATTTGAGATGAAAATTTGAAGAAGGAAAATGCAAAAGGCGGAGGGAAATTTTGAGCAATAAAAATCGAGAGAGCAAGCTTTTCAAAATTGCAATTTTTAAATTTTTTTTAAAATTATTCTTTTTGTGCGGATTTATTTTCCGCAGGAAAATTTACCTACGGATTTCAAATCCGCAGGTAATTTTTTTAAAAAAATTAATTTTCCTTTTCCGCAGGAAATTACCTGCGAAAATTTTTCGCAGGAAAAATTCGTAGGTATAATATATATTTTTTAGTAGTGCTTCGCAAGGTGCCATCTCGATGCTTGAATGATAGCTGTTGTTGTACACAAACTCAGCTAGATGAAGGTAATTATCCTAACTTCCTGTCAGCTCAATGGCGCATGCCCGTAACATATCTTCTAGAGTCTGTATAGTCCTCTCGGTCTGCCTATCAGTTTGGGGATGGTAAGCGGTGCTAAATTTCAAACGAGTTCCCATAGCATCCTGTAGTAACCTCCAAAAATGCGAAGTAAATCGTGGATCACGGTCTGACACAATACTCTCTGGCACCCCATGCAACCTAACAATCTCCTTCACATAAATCATTGCTAGTTTCTCGAGAGAGTAGTCAGCCCTGATAGCCAGAAAATGAGCTGACTTTGTCAATCTATCAATAATGACCCATATGGCATTATGCCCAGCTGTAGTTGAAGGGAGACCCATAATAAAATCCACAGAGATACTATCCCATTTCCACTTCGGGATCTCTAAATTCTGTAACAACCTTGAAGGCTTCTGATGTTCAACTTTGACTTTCTGGCAAGTTAAGCAACGAGTAACAAACTCAGTCACATCTTTCTTCATACCTCTCCACCACCAATTCCGCTTGAGGTCATGGTACATTTTAGTTGCTCTAGGGTGAATTGTGTATTTGCTCCTATGATCTTCATCAAGCATAAGCTTCCTCAATTCTCCATCATTAGGGAGACACACCCTTCCTTTATATCTTAGTATCCCATCTTCACCAACTTTAAATTCTGATTATATACCTACCTCAATATCTTCCCTGAGCCCTAATAAGAACTCATCCTCAAATTGCATAAACTTAATCTCCTTCCAGGTTACATTTTCAATAGTCAAAGCTTCCATGGTAGCAATCAACCCTAACATTATGTCAATAGGGGAACTTTGCACATCTTCTAATAACTTGTGTTCCCTTACCATCATCTGAGCTGCATGAATCGACTTTCTACTTAAGGCATCCGCTATAACATTCACCTTCCCAGGATGATACTTCAACTCTTAATAGTAATCCTTAAGAAACTCCATCCACCTCTGTTGCCATATATTAAGCTCTTTCTGATCAAACAGGTACTTCAGACTCTTATGGTCACTGAAAACCTCAAATTGTGAACCAAGAGATGGTGTCTCCAAATCTTCAGTGCAAATACCACTGCCGCCAATTCCAGGTCATGAGTAGGATAATTCTCTTCATGTGGCCTCAGCTGTCGAGAAGCATAAGCAACAACTCTTCCATTTTGCATTAGCACACATCCAAGCCACTTTTTAGAAGCATCTGTATACAAGGTGAAAATCTGAGTAGGATCTGGGATTATAAGTACCGGTGCCATAGTCAACTTAGTCTTCAGATTTTGAAAAGCCGCTTCACACTTATCGTTCCATATAAACAGCTGATCCTTTTTGGTGAATTTAGTCAACGACATCGCTATTTGTGAAAAACCTTTAATAAATCTCCGGTAGTAGCCTGCCAATCCCAAAAAGCTTCAGATCTCCGTGACACTATGTGGTCTCCCCTAATTCAACACTGCATCAATCTTGGTTAGGTCTACTGATACTCAATCAGCTGATACAACATGACCCAGAAATTTAACTTCATTCAACCAGAACTCGCACTTAGAAAGCTTCCCATATAACTTATGATTTTTCAATACTTGTAACACAACTCTCAGATGCTTCTGATGTTCTTCCTCATCCTTAGAGTAAATGAGGACGTCATCAATGAAGACCACTACAAATTGATCCAAGTAAGGCCTAAAGATCCTGTTCATGTAATCCATAAAGATGCAGGAGCATTAGTTAGCCCAAATGGCATAACAAGGAACTCATAATGGCCGTACCTCATTCGGAAAGCAGTCTTTGAGATGTCCTCAGCTTTGACCCTTAATTGGTGGTAGCTGATAACTCCCCATTTTTACTACAATTTGAGATATATTTTATGTTTGGGGAGTTATTAAGGCGAAATTAAAAGGTTTATGAATGATTTTGATAAAATAAGGATTGATCACATGATTTTGGAATTTTATTGCTTTTATATTAATTTTAGAAACATTTACGAATTAAAAAAGATTTTTTATTTTATTTTATTGTTTTATTTTTTACTAATAGCATTATTATAGTACTTGCAATTTTTGTTTTATTGGAGATGAGAGGATCAAACGGCGTCGTGTCTGTGAGAGGAGCAGCTGGTGAGCATCACGACAGACTTAAGAGCAAAAAGCACATCGATGAGAGAGGGGACAGTGTCGAGAGAAAGAGAAAAAGCTAAGACTAAACCAGTCGTCGCTAAGAGGAAAAGCAGAACCAGAGAGCTGTGTGTGGCTATCGGCTAAAACAAAGACGGCGAGACGTCAACTGAGAGAGCTAGTTCTGAGGGAGTGCGTCGCTGGTTCTGCTTTATCCGATGTGCTGAGGGCATCACTGCTGATGGGAGCTGAGGATCGCGACAGTGAGGGAGGCATCAAGAAAAGAAAGAACCAGATAGCATCGCTGCAGTGGGGAGACGTTGTTTTTCTGTAGCAGAGAGAGCAATAGCTTTTTGGCGAAAGAGAGAAAGAGGAGCTGAGCAGAGGGTCGCTTGGTGCAGAACGTCGAGATCTGAGAGACGGCGTCGTTGAGGAAGGCAGCAGCTGGAGGATTCATTGTTTTTTCTTTTCTATTTCCGGCTTAGCAGTGATAAGGACAAAAGCGCAGCTTCAAATACTTCTGCATCATCTTCCTTATTGAGACGTTTCAGTTGAGGTGGATGGAATGATTCGTTATTTCTTTATCTGTCATGAATTCTAGATATAAAGCAAGAAAGGGGGCAGCTGATTCATTTTGACTAGTCTTGTTCTTTGCTCTTTCATGGCTTTGAATCTTGAATTTATTGCTCTTATGGTTAAAATGTTGAGTAACTAAGCAATATGTACTAGGAGTATTTTAAACCATTGCATGAATTGAGATTTGATAATACTCCCTTTGGTGATTAGTGACAATTATATGTTAATTTTACCTTGTGACTAATGCCTCTAATTGATTGTCTACCACTTAGAGTGATTTGTCCAATTAGATTAAGCTTGAGAGAGTTAATTTAATTGTTGGACTTAGATAAAATTATGCTAGACTTGAAATTTCGTAATTAAATGGATGGTTTGTTGGTAACATAAAGATATAGTTACTAACCTAGCATTGTCATATTAAGGTTGTTGCGTAATGATTATTTTCTTTTAATTGTAGTGAGAGATTGTGCACGTTAATTGAAGGTATTAATTTGGTTATGACTTGAGAAAGCTTAATCAATTGCTTTTCGAACCTTAGACAAACACGTAATGTCATTTAATCACCAATAGAGTTGTATGCATTTAAATCTCATGAATTGCTATTTGTCTTTAATCTTTAGTGAAAAATGATCCTAGGCATCTTTAATCTTTGAATTAAAATTTCAATTTGTCTTTCTCATTTTATTGTTATTTTTTTCATTGAATTTGATAAATCTTTAGGATACGAATTACTCAATTGATTCACTCAACCTAATTAATTACATAATTGCATTGATTATCTCGCTTATGCGTTAGTCCTCGTGAGAACGATATTTTTATACTACTTTCGATCCGTACGCTTGCGGTAAGCTAGACGATGAATAGTAGCCTGATCACAAATCAATTTTCGAAAACATGGATGCTCCGGTCAACTGATCAAGCAAATCATCAATCCTAGGTAAAGGATACTTGTTCTTTATGGTTGCCTTATTCAATTGGTGATAATCAATGCATAGCCTCAAACTTCCATCTTTCTTTTCACAAAGAGTACAGGCGATCCCCATGGCGATACATTGGGTTTAATGAAACCCTTCTCTAATAGCTCTTCAATCCGCTTCTTCAATTTCACTAATTCTGATGGTGACATTTGGTAAGGAGCTTTAGAGATAGGCGTTGCCCCTTGTGCAAGATCAATAGAGAATTCTACTTCTTGCTCTGGAGGTAAACCCATCATCTCCTTCAGAAACACCTCTGGGAATTCATTTACCACCTCGATATCTTCTATCCCTTCTTCTACTTCTTCTTGAATGGAGAAGAATATCATATATGCTTGACAACCTTTACGAACATTCTTCTCAACTTGTACTGTGGACAACAATTGCGGCCCGCTCGAACTCACAGAGGTAACTAGAAGAGAAATGGTCTTTCTCTTGCAATCAAGGATGGCGTCATTCTCTGACAACCAATCCATTCCCACTATCAAATCTATACCCTTCATAGGTAGACAAACAAGATCTATAGTGAAGATCCTACTATCAAAGTCAATCATACAATTCAAGCAAGCTTTAGAAGTCCTCACCGAGGCTCCCGCCAGTATGGAGATAATCATATTAAAAGGCAACTTATGTACAAGTAATTTTAGTCGAGGTAGCAAGCATCAGATATAAATGAGTGTGTTGCACCATAATCAAATAAAGCATCAATCTCGAAACCTTGGAGTTTGAGGGTACCTTTAATCAAGTTCGGTGCAGTACTAGCCTCCTACTGAGATAAGGCGAACACACTGCCTGGAATGGTAGCTCTAGCATCATTGGCCCCCTGAGAGCCTTCCGCACAGAATCTGAAGATATGTCCTAGCTTCCCACACTTAAAACAAATCAAGCAGTTTCCCTGTTGCATCCTCCCACACTTAGCACACTTCTGAGAATTTGTTGTACTAGTAACAGGAGCTGTGGAGCTTTTATAAGAATTCTACCCTCCACTGAACTGAATCCTCTTAGGCCCATTGAATTGACTCCTTGGAAGTCCACTGAAACGATTTTTTGAAGGTCCACTAAGATGATTCCTTGAGGATTGGCCAAAGTGCTTCTTTGTCCCATTGAAGCTAGGACTGCTCTTCTTGATAGCCTCTAGAGGCCTAAAGAAATTTGTGGATCTATTCTGAAACCCCTTCATCTTCTCAACCTCCTCTGCTCGCTTACTTCTTGCAATCATGCGTAGCTTGTCACACATCTTCTCAAAATCAGTTATCTCATCTAGAAAAGGTGATAAAGATGTTCTCAACTCCGGCCTCGCTTTCTCAAATAGCCGATCACACAACCATTTGGAGTTGCTTTAAGAATACTTGCAAAATGTGGACAGCTCCAAAAAAATGAGAAATAAAATCATCTTCGTGCAAATTCTCTTGCTTAAAAGTGAGAAACTCAGTCTTCTTCACCACTCTAATAGAAGTAGGGAAGTAATACTGCTTAAACTTCTCCTTGAACTCCTCCCAAGTAATCTCAATGTCGTCCAACTTGGTGCTTTCCCACCATTCCTGGGCTGCTTTATGCAACAGCTACTCGACAACTAGAACCTTCTGCTGAGAGCTGATATCCATAATCTTAAAATTTTTTTCAAGCCTCTTCAACCATTCTAGTGCTTCTATCACATCTCGTTTTCCCTCGAACATCGGAGGGTTAAATTTTCTAAAGCCAGCCCAAACCTCAACAATGGATGTGGTGTGGGGCTGAACTTGAGATTGCTGCCACTTGTGGACTCAGTGTCTCTTCGGTGGCCACCTTTTGATTGGTGGTCACTAGGAATCCTCTCATGTCCATTACCTTGACCTCTCAGCCCTGCTAATTATCATCATGCTTCTTTACTATTTGATTGAGGTCTAGGATGAGATCCCGCAACTCTTGTAAGATCGCGTTATCATTTTGGTGAGGAGGACCATTCTAATGAGGAACAAGGGTAGAGTTAATCCTTTGAGTGTTCACCATTCTTCCTTCCTATGATGAACACCATGAGGTCATCAAATGTGTCAATAAAAGATAAACGTATTCTAATTCTAAATAAAAGGAAGTGCACATGTTATGGTTTTTAAATTGTCATGCCCTCTAGTAGTATAATGAAATCATACTTTCAAAAAGTGTTTACTCAAACGAAAGAATAAACTGACCATATATACAGTAGCTCTGATACAAAAAATGTAACACTCCAAATTTTTAAAACCAAAATGCTTAATGAAATTTTTGCCATATGTAAACAAGGAGGATTTCTAACATCAATTCTTTAAAATATATAATCAATCCAGCCAAAATACATATCACTAATAGCAATCCAGATCCTTCTAAAATATTACAGTAAATCAAAATAAAATGCGGAAGACTTAGAATCATGGCAATTTAAAATGATAGCATGTATTTAAGGGCACAAGAGAGCCCACAAGGCTCATTCTATAGGTGCTTTCCCTTGCTGCATACTAGAACAATCACATAAAAATATTAATATAACGGGGTGAGAATCTACGCCCCAGTAACTACTGAAAGTTTTTACCACACACAAGCAGATGGCATATAATTTAAAAGGACGAATTGAGTTGCAAATACTTTTGTATATGTAAAGATAATTATATAAACAATTTTCATATTTTTCATAGTTTGTAACTCATAATTATCATCACAAATCATGTGTAATTATGCAATATGCAACCACCCTTATAACATCGTCCATCCTTATTCCGCTGACTGAAGCCATAGGCTAACACATAATCCAACAGAAACTTATCCATGTAACTGGATTGTCTCAAGTTCACCAGTTTCTTAAGATATACCCGGCCAAAGGTATAGAGCTCAAGTATGGACTATGGCTCCCCTCCTTAAAAGAAAACCAAGGAGGCGTCACATGTCCCACAATTCCAATGCAATCCTGGCCAAAGGAAAGACACGGGTAAAGGGCCCCTACAAATTACATCCACTGTGCACTGAGTGATGGCTTATCACGTGATAAAATCTCATCATACATCTTTCTCCTCCATACTCCAACCCAATCATAATGCAACCGCCATGACAATTATAAAAAATTTCATGCCAAAATATATATTAAAAACATTAAAAATCTACAATTATGTAATTCAATCCAACAAAATGAATAAAAATATAGTTAAATCACAATTTAATTATATGCGGTTCACAAGTATATGGAAGAATATTCAGAGTTACCTGCAGCTCCCAAACTTAGGGATAAGTGCACACACAAGAGATACTACAAAATTCTCAATAAGAATCTACAAAAATCACACATAATAATTTCTATCAATATACTAATTAACTTATTCTAAAAGTTGCTTTAAGGCCAATATAAATACCTAAAACTACCCTTTACACCCAAATATTAATCAAATATATAAGTTGTTTTATTTATTCATACAAGACAAAATATATTATTTTTTATAAGTTATAATCTCTTTTTTTTATAATTTTACATGTTGTTTGAAAGAAAGGGAGAAACAATAATAATAATAATAATAATAATAACAATAATAATAAAAGTGGTTATAATAGATATATCTTTATATTATAAATTTTCAATTTAACTATAATGTCATATACATATTTAAAAAATGTATAATTATATATGGATTTCTATATATATTTATTTTATTATATAAATATATTATTATATAATATAATAATATATACATACACATATGACGCCATTGCTTACACTTATACACACTTATATATTATACTTTCTATTCATATATTTTATTTATTTATTTTAAAATCAAGGAAAATAGCTTCACACACACCAAACACCTACAAACCTACACATTTACACTTACCTACAAACCTACACTTACACAAACTTATATACTTATGATCCGACTATGCCACATATGATAGTATAAAAACTTTGTCGTTGTCAGACCTTGGTAACGGATCAAAACAGTTGTAATTTCCAAGGATTGCACTATAGGGTGCAACCCTAGGGTCGTTCTCTACGGAGTCTCGTGCACCACTGTTAGTTAGCTTGTGATAAAGTTCGCTTTTCAAGTGAAAACCATGTTTGATTCAAAATTGCATATAATTGAAGCTAATTACAAAAATAAATTTCTTTTTGGTATTTTTTTTTGTTTTTGGAATGCAATGAAAACAGGATTGAAATGCAAAACGTGTTAAGTGATAGTATTCCTCTTGGAAATGATTTAGGCTATCATAATTCATAAAACATGAGGGAAAACAGTAATTTTGCACTAAATTTCGTAATGAAAAACCCCAACAACTTGCTGGGTCAGAAATTCCATGCAATGAACTCCATTCCATGAAACCCCTTAAAAACACTTTAGTGTGTATAAAGAAATTGCCAAGTGAAAAATCCAACTCAATGCAATATTGCCTCAAATATCAAGCATAACTAGAAAGATAAAAGAGAGCAACAAAGATCTCATTGAATAACTAGAAATGAGACTTCACTCTACTAAGTCAAACACAAAGCAAAATCAATAAATAAGTAATCCATGTTTGGCTCGACCGAGATCAAGTATTTAACTACAAATCACAAGTCCTAACTCAGAAACTATGCAATCTATAACATAAATATAGATTGAAACTACTACTCCCCTTTTCGGCACTTTGATCTCAAGCCATCTTCATCACCAAGAAGAAAGGAGATGCTCAGCTGCTCATATCAAGAAATTTAGGACTCCGGATGGATGGATGAAGGTACATGATGGAATTTTGGGGATGAGATGGAGTGAAATTGAGATTTAGGAAGCAATGGAATGAGAGAAAATGGAAGAGATGAGTATGGATGTTTTCTTGCCTCCTCCTTCGTCCTCTCTCTAAGTTTTACCTTAAATGGAATATTTCAACCGCTTTGGGTAGGATCCAATATGGTGGGTCGGGTATTTTTTCCCATTTGGAGCATAATCTGGTGCTGTTACGCGATATTTGCCACGGTGAACTTGAGGTTTCATTGCGACGAACCTCTCTCGAGAGTTCTTGCTTGCTGGCTTGATCTTTGGCCGCGGCGAATTATAAATTGTGCCGCGGTGAACTATTCCAAAGATGTCTCCACTTGTTATTTGCTAGAGTTCCTGAGTAGAAAACATTTGAAGTATCACTTGCTTATGATTATAATTAAGTGCAAATGTCTCATTTTTCATGGCAAATGCACCCAAAATCAAGCTAATCACAATCAACAACTCTAGTTTCCAAATTAAGCTCAAGAAGGGTTATGATTGAGCCAAAAATGTATTAAATGCTTTGGAAATCCAAGCAAGAATACTATAGAAATAAAGCTCAATCAACTTACATCAACAAACATCACATTACATATACCATCAGAAGTTTTGTTCTCTACTTTTTTTACAGAAATGATGATGATAATAAATATAATAATAATACAAACAAAACACACACACACACACCCATTTACACTATTAGGAACACCTTTTCTTTCTCAACGAAATCCGCTTGCTCGCACACATACGTTAACACCCACACACACATATATAATAATTTTCTTTCAAATAATAAAAAACTAAAAAAAACACATACAGAGTGTATCATAAGACACCTATATCTATATATTTCAAATAATAATTTTTTTAAAAAAAAACAAACACACCCCTAAACTTACACTTTACACACACCCACACTTATAGATATATATACATTTTTAAACAATAAAATAATAGTTTGAAACAAATGGAATAACATGTACATATATACATATATTATACGCATACCTTAAGGTTTTTTTTGTAAAAATAAAATGTAAGGTAAGTTATTAGGTTTATAGGATTCTGTTTTGTATAGCACTAGGTTTTCATTACTTGTACCAAATTGTTAGTCTAGCTATCAGACTCACAGTGGAAAGTAAGCAAGTCAAGGCATTGGATTTGCATTAAATGCGGGGTTTTTTTAAAGTATTGGAAGAAAGTGGGAAAGGAATTAAAGAAAACCAACATATTTCAAAACTACATCATGAAGATAATTGTGTGGAGCGTAGGTAGAAGGAAAAGAAAAGAGTTGATAAGACAAGACGGCTGCACAGTAAAAAGATAACAGAGAGGAGAAAAAAAGGGGAAACAAGAAGGTTAATTGGACTTTTTATTTGCATGATTGGACAAAAAAATGAAAGAGAGTAGAAGAGAGCACTTGGTGTTGTAACGGTGGGTTATCATAGCGGCCAAAGTTTTGTAATTTCTGATGAAGGAAGGGTTTTTTATAGGAGTAAGGATAGGGTTAGGGTTTTTATTTTGAATAAAATAATATTATATTATATTTTCTTTATTATTTTTTAAATGAAAATAATAATTATTTAGACATTTTTTATTACTAATTTTAATAATATGATAAGTTTACATATATAATTAAATATTATTTTTTTAAAATATTCATAATTTGATTCTTCTTTTAAATCTTAATTTATTTTATTTTCTTTGGCTAAATAAAATCAAAACAACACTTAACTATACTCTTAAATATTAGGATGTTACACTTAATCTCTCAAGATTTCAAGACGATTCGAGTTCGAGTCCATGGGAATACGCAGCTTTCGTAAGGTTAATGGCTTTGTACCTTGACAAACGCTTAGATTGCTTCCTAACGAGGAAGCTTCAAAGAAGAATCACATTCAACAATCACCATCACCATCATCAAAACCCTTTCAAGGATCACAAGATGTTCAGTGATAATGTAGGGATCAAAGATATGAAACCGTCAACATTGCTTGACAATATTACTTATTGGCAACTCTTGTTGGATAGAGCTATAGGGACAAGACCGATTGGGGAAGCCAAAAAGGAATCATTTAGTTCAAATCTCCCTATACGCTGTCGTTGATCTATATAGGGATATATCTTATGGTCTTGCTTTTCTTCTAGATATCTTCAAATTACCATACAAGGCATGCCTCTCTACATTTTAAGCTGCTGTTAATTCCTGCAAACAGTTCGATGAGTTAAGTGATTTCTATTTGTTTTGTTTAAGCATTCGAGTTAGTAAGAGCAGCGAGTACCCAAAAGTTCAGAAGGTATCAGAAGAGCTCATAGAGACATTACAAGAGTTCATAAAGGACCAAGCTACAACAACTAGTAGTAACATTGAAGTTATTAGTAATTACAATCATGACCAATCTTTTTCTTATTCTTCACGTTGCTCACCATTCTCAAAACACTTGTTTGTGTCTTCATTAAGGAAAAGTTCAAGTATCCATTGTTATAGCTCAAGACATGATGAAGGGTATGAGAGATCATATAGGACATCATCAGAGAGTTGCTTTGAGACAACATCTGAACATGCATAATCTCATTGCAAATCATTGGAGGATTTAATGATTGCTATTGATACCGCCAGAATCCTTACACCAACATCGAGGAGGTTTAACATAGACTATGGTGGTGGTAGTGGTGATGATCAAGATGAGAAGCAGGAAGAGAATAATGGTGATGATTATGATGCATCTAGTTCTTATGAGTCTTGTTCCAACAATTCTAACCCTATCAATCAAGCACCAGGGTCGAGTTCAGACCTTATCCATCTTAATGGGGTGCAAAATGAAGGGAACAAAGAAAAACAAGGAAATAATGTTAACAATAACATTAATAATGTGTCATAAGATTGTTGGGAGTTAGTTTTGGTAGAGACAACTACTATTAATACAACAGAGAAAGGACTAGCCAATAAGAATGCCATTGATTCCTTGTTGCTCAATCTGATTCAGTGCCATATCTTCAGTACAATCCCTTTCTAGCACTGGATGATACAACTGGTGCTCCTTTTACCAATATTATAGATCAAACACAAATAAGTTCACTTGGTATGATCAATGGTAATCAAAATTCCTGTGAGCCAACAGTGATGGCACCAACCTTCACTGCTCAAAGTTTAGATTTTGATTTGGATTTGACATCGATTTTCGGTGATTTGAATCTAAAAGCTTCAAGTGCAGTGCCTACATCAAGCTTTAGTTTACAAGATCTTGCAGAGAATAACATGGCTTTGGTACCTTCTTTTCAAGAAACTAATCATGGATTGGATTCATCAACTTCAGTCTCTCAATCTCAAGGTTCATTTACAATGAGTCCAATATTGAGTTCTCAAAATCATGATTCATATCAGTTGAATAAAGCATCAACCTTTACTTCTCAAGGTTCATTCAAGATGGTTTTGAAATTGATCCCACGCATGCTTGAGAATATTTTGAAGAGGACTAAATACAGAACACTGGTTACTAACATCATTACTGTTAGTCCTTGGTACACCATGGTTAATTACGAGCTCGCCTGTTATTCGTGGGTGTTGAATTACGCCTGTTATTCGTGGGTATCGACCCACACCTATTATTTATGGTCTTGAGACGCACCTGTTGGTTACTTACCCTCGTGAACTGTGTTCACGTTTATTTTCATTGCCTCGAGCTACGCTTTATTATTTACCCTCATGGACCGTGTGTCCATGCCTAATATTCCGTTTTGTTGAAGTCCTAAGAAAATTTGAGATTTGAATATTATTTTTAAATCGACTTTGTCAAACGAGTGGTTTTACTACGCAATTGAAATTCTCTGGGAAATGATTTATATGCAGTTTCAAATGTGATTTGATTATACCCTACATAAACTGAGATTTGTTGTTACGATACTTATCATAATTGAATTATTTAGATTACTTTCTTAAATTTAGATAATTATATTTATGGGATGTTATTCACCGGAAATTTACTTTTGAATATTAGAAATTTCCAATGGTGTTTTGAGGTAAGGGAACTCTTTATTTCAATGTTCTCTGTTTTTTGTTTTAGTTTTCTTAAGCTTAAAGGATTAATTTGGTGATAATATTTCTTGACGTATAGGTGAAAGCAACAAATGGTGACCCTTTCTTGGGATGGGAAGATTTTAACAATGCAGTTTTGGCTCTAGAACAATGAAGCATTGGTCATTACATCACTTGTCTGCAAAAATCCAAATCCAAGTTAAACTTCAATAGCTACAAAAGGTGGAATGTTAATGTTCATTTTTCATTTAAAAAACATGCAAGTTGTTATTATCATATGGATACTGATGATTTGTCATTGTCATAAGTGAAGTTGTCAATTTCATTGCTAACATTTTCAGTACCGGACCTAATGTTTGGGGTACATAGGTTATACTTCTATAATATATATTTTTGCCAGTAATGACAAGAAAACAATAAATCTTAATTTTGTATTCTCGAACTCAATGGAAAGCATAGACACCCTAATTAAGATTTGCTAAGAAGCATAAAAATAAGTTATCATTACATTTGATAGAGTTGTCAATAAGCTACGGAAAGTTGTTAACCAACTCAACGGAGCAGCTAAGGCACCCGAGTGAAAAAGTTATCAATAACATAAAACTTTTGTCAATCCATTTAAAAAGATACCAATATGCTAGAAAATTTTTATTTTTCAAAATTCAATGGAATAACATAGGCACCCTAATAAAGATATGCCCAAAAACATATAATAAGTTGTCATTACGTTTGATGGAATTGTCCATATACTACAAAAAGTTGTGAACAAGCTCAACAGAGTAATAGAGGCACTCAAATGAAAAGTTGTAAAAATCATTACATCATTTGTCATTCCCTTTAAAAAAGTTGTCAATAAGCTATAAAATTTTGTTTTCCAGAACTTAGTGGACCAACATAGGAACCCTAATAGATATGTGCTTAGAAGCATAAAATAAGTTGTCATTACGTTTGACGGAGTTGTCATTAAGCTACGAAAAGTTGTCAACAAACTCAACCAAGTAACAGAGGCATCTGAGTGAAAAAGTTATCAATATCATAAGAATTCATGTGAATCCCTTTGAAAAAGTTGTCAATAAGCTAGAAAATTTTATTTTTCAGAAATCAATGGAACAACATAGGCACCCTAACGGAGACATACTCAGAAACATAATATAAGTTGTCATTATGTTTGACGGAGTTGTTAATACACTACAAAAATTTATCAAACAACTTAATAGAGCTAGGATACTCTCAAGTAGAAATGTTGTCAATAGTATAAGAATACTTGTTATTCCCTTTGGAAAAGTTTTGAATACGCCTTCTTCAATACCTCAACTCTCACGGTTAATCCTCAATTCTGTGGTTTTGTCCGGACTAACCCCTGTAACTTCATTACAATCATAACCCCACGAGTGCCTTTGTTGAAGAGATTGACAAGTGTTCTTAACGTTATTGACTACTTTCCACTTGAGTGCCTTTATTGCTCTATTGAGTTGGTTCGCAACTTTTCGTAGAGTATCAACAACTTCATCAAATGCAATGACAACTTATTTTATACTTCTGAGCATATCTCCATAGGGTGCCTATGTTGTTCCAGAGCTTTTAAAAACAAAATTTCTGGCGTAATGACAACATTTTCAAAGGCTTTACAAGAGTTCTTATGCTATTGACAACTTTTATATGCGGGTGCCTTTGTTGCTCTATTGAGTTGGTTGACAACTTTTCGTAGTGTATTGACAATTCAATGAAATGTAATGACAACTTATTTTATGCTTCTGAGCACATCTCCATTAGGGTGTCTATATTGTTTCATCAAGTTCTAGAAACAACTTTTCTAACATATTCACAACTTTTTAAAAGGGATTGACAAGAGTTCTTATGTTATTGACAACTTTTCATCCCAAGAAGGCCAGCCACAAGATTTTTTTTATAGCAGAATCATCATTATTTTGTTTGTTTGCCCACTTACCAAAATTCCAAGAATCCTCTTTTGGTCTTTAGACCTACCCTCTAGTGTTTCAAAAATAGCATCCACGATAGAGGTATGCTCTAGTGACAATTCCTAATCATCCACAAACATATAATCAACATCCTCTCCTAAATATCTAGAGCCTTGTAGAAATTGAAAAACAAAAAAGATCAAAACTTTGCAAGTGGGGAACAACTGGGGTAGGATAATCTTGCTTTCAGGTGAGGCAATTTATATATGGGGTGTTATAGTTTGAAATGGAAGATTAGGAAATAGGGGAGAGAGAAATCTTCGAGAAATGGAAGTTCTTGATACTGATACTCCTCCCACGATAGCAAAAGTTCTTGATGATGATACTCCTCCCATGACAGTAAACTATGTCTAGAAGGGAACTTAAAGCTAAGTGGTGTAGATAAGAACGAAGGGAGACCAAGATGCTTCCCTTTTTACATATAGCAATACAGGATAATGGCAGCGTAAGAGAGAGGGATGGTTTATATCCATTTTGCTTTTCCATATTTTTAAGGGCATTTTCATCTTTTCATGTGAATTCTGAAATCTCAGATTGCTAACTGCTATTAATATGTTATTTCTCTTATTCATGACAACAAATGGAGTCTTTTTATATTCAAGGGGTATTTTCCTGGAATTTCCCTAACAAGAAAAGATGTTATTACCAACGTCGATGAAAAGAGGACAAGAGCCACCATGTTTCACATATTCAAATTCTGTGTTATGTTTGAACTTCCAATATTTGTTATTATAATTTTTTTCCAATCCATTCTATTTTATCTATATTTTTTAATTTAATTATTTTATAATAATTTAATATCTATTCATTGTAATTTATTTTTTATTTTCAAATTTGAATTTGATTAATAAATTCTTATGAAGAGAAATATGGTCATTTGTACATTTTTTCCTATAATCTTACCATTATTTTCAACCCATTAAATATAAAATTTTCTATTTTAGCGCTTACCAAATATATTAGCACTCATAAATTTTCCATTCAATTCAATTATATTCCTTTCCTTTCCATCAAAATAGATTTTTCGTACTAAGGGGGCCTTGTTTATCAAGTCCAATAGGATTTCTTTAGAAATAAAAAAAATTGCATTCTCCCTTTTTACTTGATTCTTAGCTCACTTTCCATTGGTTTAGGTTTAGGAAACACTCAAAAGCACTTTCACACAAATCGAAAAAAACTTATCTCACGTACTTACCTTAAACCCAATAAAATCACTTGAATAAGCTAATCCAAAGGCTAGATTGTAAACCACTTTCTATATGTTGGAAAATGGAATGTTCCATCCTTGGTGGATGAGGTACAAATCCAATAAAATTGTGGTCAAAATATTAGTAATAGCAAAACTTATGTACATAAATATGATATTCACCAATTATTCAAATTTGTTTTGCTGAACCGATGCGATACAATTGTTGAGGAAGCGATGTGTTGGTTTATGAATCAACATATATGGAACACTATAAGTAGGTTTGAGAAGTTGAATCATGAAATTCAAATAGAAATTGATTACTCTTTCTCTATGTTATAATTTCCTCTCTTCTCTTCCTATTTACAGTGTATTTGTTATGCATCAATAGCTACGTTCGTCGTTGTGATTCAACTAGCGTGGGTGAGATTATAGATAAACGATCACACTCCAAGTACACATGAAAACTCATATACATATTATTAAATAATTAATTAATAAATTATTGATTCCATGAAAAATTGGGTAGTATTTACACAAAGCTTGGAATCAACCAACGATCATCCATAATCACATTGAGTACTATTTATACAACTAAATCAAATTGTAACAATCACACTACTATATTGCTCGGGTATATCAGTTATATTGGATTACAACTCATAAGAAGGCAGAAATAGATTAGGAAGCTGAGAAGGAGAGTAGCAGAAAATAGAGAATCCTTCTGGGAAGGCCAGGGAGAAGAGAAAGTCAGAGAGAAGGAGATAATTCCAAAATTCTTTTCTGCCTCCAAACCCTTCTCACTTCATCCATATACTTCTTTCACATGAGCCCATGCATGCCCCTAAGCCCACTAGTGCCTTACCCAATACTCACCTCCTTCAACCCAATAATACTATGATCATTCGTTACATTACCTCCCCCATTAAAATGGACCTTGTCCTCGAGGTCCATATTGGAGAATTGAGCATTGTCACTTATTGGACCATATGCATCAGTAAGGGCATTCAGTGTACTAATTTTCATCACACAATGTCCATGTTTCCAAGCCAAAGCATAAGTCTCTCTCAAGACTTTCAGATGATTCAAAGCAGCAATGGAGTTGAAAACACCACAGAAAGTATAAACATATGATGTAATATCATTTTGACACATTCTTGTGAACAACTCCAAAGCTTCATGGTGAGAACTAGATTGTGAATAACCTTCAAGGTGTACTTGTTTGAGAAAATGAGAACTTTGCATCAAAAAGAAACCGTGCATCAGTGAGAGAACCACACTTAGCATATATATCAATTAAAACAGTTCCAACTACAGTATTGGAATCCAATCCCCATTGAGATGCAAATCTATAAATTTCATGACACTTGTTAACATCTTCTAACCGCCCAACAGCCTTGGAAACACTAATAAAGGTGGTGTTATTAGGTATGGTCCCTGATTCAACCATGTTGTTAAAACAATCAAAGGCTTTTGCATACAAACCATTTGAGGTATAGCCTGAAATCATTGCATTCTAAGAGACAATATTAAGTTCTGCCATGGTGTTAAACACCTTTGATGAATTCTCAATCTTGCCCAACTTTGTATATGAGTTGAGAAGCGATGTGCTGACAACTGTATGAGTTAGAAAACCTCTTATAACAACTTGGGCATGCGCCATCTCAATAAACTCGATGAAACCTATGCCAACACATGACTGCAAAACAACAGAAAAAGCAAACCCATCTGGCAAGACTTCTTGCCCCAACATCATGGAAAAGAGCACTATTCCATTAGAATAATAACCTTGCTCATTTGATGCAAGAATCATGACCGTCCAAGAGAACACATTTCTCTGAGACATGCCATCAAACACCTTATGAGCAGCATCATAATTCATGCAATTTGAATACACATGCATTATATGATTTAACAAAACTAAGCAATCCTGGTCAGTAAAGTTTGATTTTAAGACATATCCATGAGTAGACTTTGCCTCTTGAAGTAACCCCCATTCTTGACAAACTTTCAATAGATTGACAAGTGATTATGGATCATGAATTTCAAATGTGCAACTGATGTCATTAACTTGATTGATGGCAAGGATTGAATAGTTGGAGTTGCAGAGTAATTTCAAATCCTTAGAGTCATTGCAAGATACTCCTTTACCAGCAACTGAAGAACAACGAAAACACCACCTAAGAAAGTACCACCTAAGAAAGCAATGTCTATCCGAAAGGATGAAAGTAATGAAAGCATGGTGAGTCTAATCAATATCCACTACCATATTGCAATTCACATAGCAAGACTTGATCGAATGGCATGTACCAAGATCAAATACCAATACTAGTAGTAGACCGTTCTCAACCCATGGAAAATCCAATGTATTACTACCACAATACACATTCATATCATCACTGATAGCACTGTGTTGCTGTAAATAATAAGTAGTAGGACCATAATCGAACACCAATATAATTTGCAAACCCTCAATATCATAGTTGATCCCTCCTCTGTTGAGGTTGTCTGCTTTATGTCTGATTGCAATTCTGTGAGCATAGTATCTTCCTGGCCTTCTCCGGCTCTCCCAACGGCAATAATACAAATCTTTACCCGCCATTGGTGGAGTTCGCACCTTCACCACATGAAATCGCCTTCTACAACTCTAGCACCTCTGGGTACAGTCCTCGTACAACATCGGGTACTCATGCATAACGTAACAGTATGGGCCTGCCATCCATAACCTCAAACCCATTTCAAACTCCACTGGATCGCTCGCCCGAGCTTGTGTGGTCTGCTCTGTTGTCGCAATGTTAGGGCTTAACCTCTGTTCCTCGGCACCCGCCCTCTCTTTCGGCTTTGGGCCCTTCTTCTCCAAGCTTCGCTGCTATGTAATGGTTAATCCCCTGCATTTTATCATCTCTTCAATGCGGTCCAAGCTATAAAAATCATTGATCATGTAACTGGTTGTCTTAATCTGGTCAAAGCTAGAAGAATCACAGGTTTGTTGATGTTGCTTCATGGAACGATCGAGAAGGTTCACTGCTGGTATTTCCAGTGCTGCAGTTTCTTTGAACCCTATGTTCATATTATCAGCCCGCCGATTGAGGGTTTTTACCGATTGAATCAATGCTTGTAACTGACTCACCATTTGATCAAATCGATTATTGATCATCTTAAATTGTTCTTTGGCCTCATCGACAAAGTCATTGACCTTCTTCATATCAGTTTCAAGCTCATCAAGTTCAGCGTCAGTAGTAGAATCAGCCATGGGGTTGAGTTCGACTCTCAATGAAAGCACCAATTGTAACAATCACACTACTATATTGCTCTGGTATATCAGTTATATTGGATTACAACTCACAAGAAGGCAGCAATAGATTAGGAAGCTGAGAAGGAGAGTAGCAGAAAATAGAGAATCCTTCTGGGAAGGCCAAGGAGAAGAGAAAGTCACAGAGAGAAGGAGATGATTCCAAAATTCTTTTCTGCCTCCAAACCCTTCTCACTTCATCCATATACTTCTTCCACGTGAGCCCATGCATGCCCCTAAGCCCACTAGTGTCTTGCCCAATACTCACCTCCTTCGACTCAATAATACTATGCTCATTAATTCGTTACACAAATTCCATGAAACTCAAGTTAAACAATAGGATTGTTGCTCTTGATGAGACGAACAAAATTTATGAATGCACTTTGAGTTATAAATGTAGTTTTAGTGGTGGAAACGGCTACGTTAATACTGAATTAGTTTTAATAATTTGTAGAGCTTCCACCAATTATATTTATTCATTTGCCCCTTTTTTCTTCTTTAATTTCTAACCATGAGTTAATTTAATCTTAGACAAGTGAAAAAAAATTATCTTGACGTAATTGGAATCGGTTTTAATAATTAAAGCCGCGTCATATCCTCCATAAGCGGCTTTTTTTTTTTTAATTTTACGTTAGTGGTGGGAATTTTGGGCCATTATTTCTTGACGTAATTGGAACGATTTCCATAATAAATTCATTGGGAAATTCCTAACCAATAAAATCAATGTGATTATTCCAAAAATTCATTCCTCTAATAAAAATAATTTTCTATTTTTCTTATGTCAAAATTTCATCCCTAACTATTTTTCCTTCAATCTTGAAGAAATACGCCCGAAGATAATTGTATGCTTAAAAATTATATTTATTGGCGAATAAATTTATAAATTAATTCAATTAAATACTAAAACAATTATTCACCATATTTTTATAATTATTTTATATATTTACATAATTTTAAATTGTGCACTTTTAACTAAATACAATTAATTAGCCAAAAATTGGCATTTAATTCAATATATTTACCTTAACGTATTTTCATCTTTGATAACTCTTTTTACCATTAGAAGTCAATTAGAAGCTTTCTTATTATTTCTCTTGAATTTGTTTTTGTAATTTTGCTGAATTTTCGGTAATTTTTTTTTGTAATTATACTTTTGCTTTCAATGTAATTGGTCATTCATGCGTTCCCCTCTAGCATTAATTCTTGAGGGCCTTTTGAAGTAACCTATAAAACCCTTTCCTTCTTGTAAATCACTTTACAATTCAAGGTATTATTATGTAATTTCATAATATTATTTGCATTTTTCTTGGCCAAAATATTTATTTGCATTTTAGCACCCTAAATTATTTACTTTAAAAATACATTAAATTTTATTATTTCAAAAAGAAAAAATTAATCTTCCAGTCCTTCAATTATTAATTAACTTGTAACCCAAGTGACTTTGAACTTTTGACTTATACCCAGTCTTTTATTGTTTTTAATATTGGGAGATTTAGCTTCAGATTCCAAATAAGCAAAATTTTGGGAGATTTACTGTGCAGTCCCAATTATCAGAGATATTTATCAAATGGTCCCAAGTTTTAAAATATTTATCAAATGGTCCCAGAGGTGTTGT
>JANTPZ010090319.1:0-55119 GCA_025593235.1 Vachellia pachyceras | reverse complement strand
AATACTGCTTAAAATCTATAAAATATCATTATCATCTCAACGGCTAAACCTGTTGCACGTTTTGACTCAAACTTCCGTCGGCATTTTGAATCTTTTTAGTCTATTTTCCATTGTTATTTCATATTTTTTATCTTTTCCCAATGTGCATCAGTCTTGTTTTTTCCAACGAGTAGTGATATCCATCTATCTTCTCAACACTCAAACCTTTCATAAATCACACTCAGACCTCATTCACACAAGTTTTTTTTTAATAATTCTCTCTCCATTATCTTCATGTTCTTCCATTTTGTTCTACGTTTTTTGCGCTCATCATTCTTCTATGTTTCTCATGTAAGATTCAATGAGGATAAACACGAGCTTAGCTAAGAAGAACGACAGTGACGGAATGGGAACTGAAGTGAAGACAAGATGAATCTTTAAGCAAAAACAGCGGATTTGGTTAATCAGGAATTTGCTTTGTCCTTTTAGAAAAAGCAAGATCATCTTATTTTTCTTCTTCTTGGTCCTGCTGAGATTTTTCTTATATGGTTTCATTTCTGTCAACCCGAAGAAGCCATTCAACTCATCGGGCTGTATTGGGTTACACCGAGCCCTACAGAGTCACTTGCACAACGAGTTGAAACCTTGCTCTGACCGAAAAAGTGGCTGGTTCATCATTTTCCGGTCTGATCCGGTCAATCCAATCCGAGTTTTTACATGTTGGTTTTATCCCCTCAAAACTTGAGTGGTCATACATTTATACTTCTAGATTCTAGATAAAAGGACAAGAGCCAAAACTGGGCATGCAATCTACCAAATAATACTATTACCAATGTGTCCCTGAACCTTTCCAGTGGGTTCACACAAGAAAACTTGAAAAGAGTTCTTACTAGTAGAGCATAATCTAGGTATAAACAACAACATTTATTACCTTACATTACGTAAGTTCTGTTTACCTTTGCCAAAGCTTGAATTATGTGAGTTACAGGAACAAAAAGAATCCAATCGAAAAATGGTAAAAAAAAACGGAGAGATAGAGAGAGAAAAGAATCCATGCACCAGTAGAAGGCAACTGGTGCAGACCCCCTTTTGAGGGCCTCAAGAAGAGGGAGTTGCAAAAACCCCCCCTTTACGCAAAGCTTTTATTATCTTCATCTTCTTTCTGCCTCTTGGTTTCAGATATATTAGGACGTAGGTCGTCACCATACATCACGCAAATACCTGCCACTCATTTGTAGATTCTTCACCATGCTCTCTGCCTTGGAGCTATCCATAGAACCCTAATAACAACCAAGTCAAGTCTTCATTAGCCACACTCAATAATCTGTACTCTCAAATCAGTGAGAAACGAAACGATCTACGTCCTACACAGTCACTGGAAATTTAAAACGACTTGCAGATTCGGTTTTGGGGGTGGGTGTTAAAGAGAAAGGGACATGGAGCCGGAACATCTATGACGTACTGTGGGCAACCTTCATTTGTTGTTACACATAAACAACACAAATTTCATTTAATGAGTATTGTGGGAAACCAATAAATCTCAACCTATCTCCCCAAGCAATAGTCATCAACCTCTTCCTTCTTTAAAGTGCAAGTAGCAAATTGACAACCACCCAAAAAGCTGTCGCTAAAATGGTATTCAAAACCCAGCAAAAATTCCATTTTGCATACCTGTTCTTGCACAATTGTATGTAGAGTGCGGTGGACATCCTTAGCCATGCCTTTTGCATCACCACACACATAAATGTAAGCTCCCTCAGATAACATGTTCCAAATGTCTGAAGCCTACACGCAGTTGAGCAGACTAGATGTGGTTAACGGTTAACCCCATAGATGATCAATTGATAATTTGAGCAAAACAGAACAGTAATTCAAGAGAAAGGTGGTAGGTTTGAGAGGATAGATACCTTCTCTGCCATCTTATGTTGCACATATTCCTTGGTGGGTCCCTCACGAGAGAAGGCCACAACAAGCTCTGAAAGCACACCACTTTCGGCATAGTGGTTCAACTCATCTTCATAGATGTAGTCCTTTAAAAAAGCATTCTTAATTAATATTATGACTAATCAAATAAAAAATGCTAAAAGCCTCCTCACTTAACCCTTGCCTACCATCTGTAAAAGTCAGGAAACTTCATCAAAGATAAATAACTCACCATCTTACGGTTCCTGCATCCAAAGAATAAAATGGAGTGGCCAAGTTCAGCTCCTCCTTCTTTCAGCGCTAATCTTTCCTGGAGTGAAAATAAAACGCAAAAATATGTACAACTGGCTTAGACAGTTGTATATTTGTATGATTTGAACAATTGAATAGCAAGTCAGTTGGTTCAAACCTGCAAGAAACCCCTAAAAGGAGCCAATCCTGTTCCAGGTCCAATCATGATTATAGGCACCTTAGTATCCACAGGGAGTTTGAAATTCGACTGCCTGACAAATATAGGGGCCCAACTGCAGTCCGGATTTTCCTCCAATGGAGCAGAATTCTGGACAACAAACAATTAAACAAGTTAAAATCATCTTCAGAAGTGATTTTAGATGCAAAATGGGCATAAGATTCAAGATATTTAGCTTCCATATCTTTTTATAATTCCTTTTCATTTGTGAAAGCTCAGGAGATAGACAGTTCAGTTTAACTACTGTAATGGCCAAAAAATAGCTAAGTGCAATCTAATAATTCCTTAGTGATCGATATCCTACCTTGGAACTCAACAAGTACAAGCATACATAAAACAGAAGAGTATAAATTACCTTCATCCATGTTGAACACACTCCTTTGTGAATCCTCCCAGTGGGCATCTTGTCGTAAACTAATGCACAAGTAACATGGATTCTGGATGGAGCCATCCTGTGGACAATTTTTGCAGAAGAGCAACATATTAGACATTTAGATGCACAGATACAGCAAGATATAATTTATGTATCTATATATTTTTTCATCAAAATGTTACAACATGCAAAAAATATAGCTCTAGAATAGGTAATTGTTTTGTCACCCTTTATCCAATGACCAAAGTTGGACTTGGACTCGAGGCTCCTCAGAATGTAAAAGGGCTAAATAGATTTGTAAGGAAATATGTCATGAATATCATCATCTTAAATACTACAAATTCATTATTTGAAACATCTTGAAATGTAGGCATTGATTCTCTTTCATTATGTATGGTAAAGACAAGAAAATAAAATGAACTACTAGGCTTATCCATCTCTCTCTTCATTCACTAGAGTAATTTTCCCATATGATCCTCTTATCAACAATGCAGGAGTAAAAAAAAGGAAGTAACCTTGGAGATGATGAGATTGAATAAAATCTGGGCTGCAATCGAGGAGCAACTGCTGCAAAAAAGACACCAAGAGGAGGTTTGGCTGATGGAAATTCAGCCATGACCTCAAGGAGACTTCTCTGATTAGCAATAACCCACTCTGCATATTCATCCTGTATAAGCAAAGATAGAAATAAATGTCAAATAAGAAAGGTAAGAACAAAAATCTATGTTAGAATTTCCAGGATATAAATCTCTTACAACCTTTCCAGCAGGTGAGGCAAGATATCTTAATCGTTCAGCTTCACAAGAATCAGAAGCATGGGCTGCCAAGGCAAGTAAGACAGACTGGAAAAAATATGAAGAGAATAATAAATATAATTAACATAAAGGAGATATCTTAAAATGAAAAAAATTGAAATTAACAGTTATCATGCTCAAAAGAGGCACCTTCTTGGGTGAGCTCAAAAGATCTGCATATCGAGCTAGAGCTGTTCTTAAAGTGCAAGGGGGGAACGGAGGAGGCAAGGAGCATCCACTGAGCGGTGTCCCATCTTCATTATCCGCATGGATGGAGAAAAAGGTATTTGGTGACAGACCTAATAATCTAACTGCCTCTTCTACAGTTTCAGCCAAATTCTCACAGTAAACACCAACATGATCTCCTGTTTCATATCTGTGAAATAAATCATGCACAAAAACAAGAGAAGAGTTAGTACTTTAATAGATAACCGTTTGTATATCAATTCTCTGCATGCCAATACTTACACAAGTCCAGAGCCAGAAATGTCAAATTCTAAATGAGTGCAAGACCGATCGGATGCATGCGTGTGAAGTTCCTTCCGTACAACCACATTTGCTCTTCATGAGGAGTAAGCAATACATGTTAGATAAGATATGACATAATACCGTATCACAACTGAAGATTTTACTCCGACATACCTGCATGGATGTTGAGCATCAACAACAGCATGACCATTTGCATTATGCCAGCTCTTCTCCTCAACTTGTTCATCTCCTGGTCCATGAATAACAACCCGATACTCCAAAACAGCAGCAGTATAAGGGGTAGATACAGTTCTATCATCTTCGTCTCTAAGCAATTGATCCAATTCTGGCCACAGCAACTCTTTCCTGCAATAACAATTGTTACCCAGAGGACAGAAGAGTCTTAGATATCAGCATGGAAAAGGATTACAAACCAATGTTAACAAATCAATTAAAAAATTCATTACCATGCAGAGAAGTCATCCTCTATGCACTGATCATCATCTCCAAGAACCAAGGGGACAAGACGCTTCGCACCTGCAGATGAAGAAGACAGGTGAGATCAGTGGAGCCTTTTTTTTTTTTTTGAGCGAGGGGGTAACTAGTGCCATATGCATTCTTAATAGCATGACCATTTGCCCAAAAGATTCTGTATTATGCAAAACTTATCCAGAGAAGTGTTGCATGGCCATATGCTTAGTGTCACACTAGTTATCGTAATACAAATCAAATTGATGTTTGCTAGATTTCAGAAAAATCAACGAAAAGAAATCAAAATAGAATACCTTGCTCAGCAAGAATCTCATCAACCACCTTAGCCACCTGATTCAATAACGGGATGAAGAAGAGCACCGCAAACACTGAGTACACAATAACCAGAGATCCAAAAATTGAAATGCTAGGAAGTAGGAGTTCAACGCAAACCTTGTTGAAATGCTCGTACTGCCTGTTGCCGAGGCCAAACACACCGTACTGAACATTTTGAAGCCATTCTCTTCTCTCGTTCCCCTAACATCACGGCCACGTAAGCAATATATCATTGAGTTTCCCTTACAGTAATAATTCAACTCCCGCTACTGTAAATCAAATTAAGGCTACCTCAGTAAACCATTTGTAAAATCTTGCAGCATTGTCGGTTGGTTCACCATCACCATATCTATACCATGGACAAAAGATCAAATTACCATCAGAAACTTTCCAAAAGCATTACAAGAAAGATAGAGCTGGGAATAGTTTCGGGAACCTACGTGGCCAACAAGAAAAAAACCAGCGTCTCCTTTTTCATTTTTTCCTCGAATTCATCGTCATCGTCTGCATAATGTTCCTGCTCATCGATAACATAAACTTAAGCATCAAGTAAAAAAACCAAACAAACCAACACCGATAAAAAGAAAAAAAGAAATAAAGGACACTATAATCACTAGAGAAAGAATAATACCAAATCAATGGCTTTAAACGTCGCCTTCTCGTACCGCACTTTGGCCTCTTCAACAAGCGCCTGCTAACAACACCAAACAAGCCCAATTATAAGCACAATCAGCAAAAGCTCACGAGTTCATAGCCTAAACACATTCAGGTAGCTTAATCATGCACAAAATTGACGGAGCCTACCTTTGAGAAACCTTCTGCCGTACCAGTCTGCGTACCGAAGAGGATAGTGACAGTCTTCTTACCAGCCTCCTCCTCCTCCTCCTCAACAATCACCGGCTTAGGAGGCTTGACGGGCTCGACCTTCTGACCGCTAGATCTCCGCCACAACAAGAAAACCACACAGCCAATCAAAACAGCCACGGAAGTCGTCAAGAACATGACGAACTCCCGATTCTCCAAAAGCATGGTAGCAACATCACCAGCAGCGTCGAAGGAGACATTGGAGGGGTCCAGCTTGCCATTGATTATGGAAGACATCAGATCGAAAGGCGAGATAGCCTTGACGGAGGTGGAAGGCTGCATGATGGTCCTGCTTGAAGGTAAGAAACTGCAGAAAGATGTTACAGAATTATATTATAATGACAAGAAGGACCACTACGATGAATGAGAGGAAGAGGGTGTGATGAGAGAATTGTAGGTGAGGAAGAACGAAGGAGGTTGGTGATGGAGAGGAAGAGGAAGTGAGGAAGAAGATGAAGCAGAGTCTCTCAGGGCGGGGTTGGTGGGTGTGAAGTAGTTGGAAGTTGAGAGAGAGACTCTGGAAAAGCGTGGGAGGGAAGGGGAGGGGTTATATTGGGGACTGGGGAATCAAGGGGGTAGCCAAGAGAGCAGTAGAGCACTCAACCATCGTCTACCAACCCACTCTCCTCCATGCCCACCTAACACCCCGCCTTAACTCTGGTTAACTTCTCAAAATTGTATGTATTACACCCCCAATTTTACAAGTCCCTAAAATCATTTGTTTTTATAAAAAACTTTCCAACTACGTAATCTAAGCCCGTTTAAAAATAGTTTTTACGAAATTTGAAGTAAAATTTAGATTTTGAATAATAGATTTTAAAAATATAACTTTTACGGATTTTAAGGTAAAATCTAAGTTTTGAAAAGTGATTGTGTTTGAGAAGTTATTGGCTTTACGGATTTCTCAGTCCCAAGACAAAAGGTAAGTAAGAAATATAAAAAAAAAGAAAGAAAAAAAAGATGAAAACGAGATTTATTATGAAAAATGCGATTCTCAAAGAAAATGTTTTTTAAAAATTTAGGTTTGAAAGATAGGTTTTATTATAAAACATATGTTTTTAAAAAATGTGAATATTTGGATAAAACCTAAATTTTAGGGTAAAATCTAAATTTTACAATAAAGTCTAAATTTAGGAAATAGCTCCCAAACGATCTAGGGGCAATTTGGAAAACTTTAGAAGTTAAAAATATATTATCAACCTATAATCAAAATCAACTTGTTAATTATATCATATATTATTAACGATGGAATGAGTATTATCATTTAACATTATGACTGTGAACATGACCATAAATTATGCAGTCCCATGCTGGCAAAACTGAAAGAGAATTACTCTATATGATCCACAATATAAATTGGTTTAATTAGTTTACAAAAATAAAGATGTCACAATTAACTTAATAAGTATATTCTAAATTAAAATATTTACTCACTTGTACTCTTATTGAATACGGTAGGTTAAATAAGTATTGATTGACAAAATTAAAAATGAGTATAGAAACAAAATTTAAAAAATGAGTATTAATTTTTGTGAAAATGATTTATATTTTAGACTCAATAACTTTTCTAAAAAAATCGACATAAATTGTGCTATCCTGTGGATTGGAGTAATGGAATGGCAAATAGATGATTGTTTACGTAACGTGACCTAAGAACTCATGTTGGTTTAAGACGGTTTGTGTATTTGTTTAACGTCGGTTACGTTAAACAAACGTTTTCTTAAAAACAACTATTTATTGCTATTAACAGAAACAATAAGATATTTATTGCATACTAGCAAATCGATTAAAATTGAGGAGAAGAAAAATAAATGTTTGATTCATTCGAATTTATTTTAAAAATATGGATTTTCTATTTATTATTTTTAAAATAATTGTTTTCCTTTACATTTTGAATCTCAGTCACCACTCACCACTGCTGTATTTGCTTTTGTCAATATATAAAAGGGTTGTTTGTTTAAACGTTTGAAAAGGTCAAACACACTTTTAACAGTGTTTTTTCACAAAAATATAGAATTAATATAGAATAAAGTAATATATTACGTTCTCAAAATGGGCACATAATTTAAACTTTATAAAAAATATTTTAAATTATCAAGGTTAAAATACATAAAAACAAATGAACTTTAAGCTAGCGGCACGTGATCACTTTGACTTTGAAAAGTTTAATTTAAGAACCTTCAAGTTGAATAAAAGAAATCTTAGGGCATTAATGTTTCATGTTTTATCTATACCAACTCCCCTGTAATTAATATTGCCGTTAAAATTAACAGTTTTTTTCATAGTATTTTTTATAATTTTTATTTTATACGGTATCATTTAAATTTAAATATATTATATTTTTATTGAAAAAACATACTTGAATAATATTTTAAATACCCATTTCAACTATTTTATATTTTTAAGACCTTTTATTTAAAAATATACGGTCAAATGAATAATTTAAATACCACAAGTCAAAAGTAATGTGCAACTAACTTAAAATTCATGAAGTTTTGTACTTTTAAGGTGGATATGATTTATTTCTAAGGTATGATTTATAGTTCATACCGTAAAATGATTTGTTTGCCCAAAACTGAAGTGAGGTGAGTGGTAAAATTGAAGGTTTTTTTTTTCCAATGGAAGCGATAAACTATTAATATTATTTGTAATAACATTTGGAGAAGTTAAACGCACGTTCAATAGTGTTTGTAACAACGTTTGAAGTGAAGTGAAGTGAGTGGTAAAATTGATGGTTCTTTTTTCCAATGCATGAACACTATCAATGAGCCTATTTAGAAAAGCACGTTTAACAGTATTTTTTCGTAAAACGAGAGAATCTGCTCCACATATTTGTTTCTGTTTACGTAAAAGTACTTCTCTACCGCTTTCCCAAACAAATTCATTATTACTACTACCTAATGAGAGAGAGAACAAATCATCAACATTATTGCCCTGTTTGGTATGCGGAACAGATTTTGATGGAATTGGAAGTGGAACTGGAAGTGGAATTGAGATTAAAAGTATGTTTGGTATGCTGGAAGAAGTGGGTATTATTTTAATTTAGTATTTATATTTATACTATAAAAAGACTCATATACCCTGTACATCAACAAAAATTTCTCCTCTTCCCCAAAAATAATTCTTCCCCTCTCCCACCACGCAGCAAATTCTGACCAGCACCCGTCGGCCACCAACAGCCACCGTCGTAGCCATCACTGAAAGAGGAGATCGAGAGACAGATTCTGAAGCTCTCCCTCGCAGATCCTCGAAGATTGAAACTCGTCGTCCAACATCGAAGATCGAAGAATAACGAAGATCGAAGCTCCTCATCGTCGTCGTTGTCGCAGATCGTTGAAGGTCGTTGAAGCTCATCGTCGTCGAAGGTCGTTGAAGCTCGTCGTCGTTGAAGATTTTGTCTGCACATCATCACCGTCGTCGTGGTTGCAAGAGTTCGTCTACAGTACCGTCGCTGTTCACCATTTTCTAGTTTTGTTCTCTGTTCACCGTCGCCGTTCTCCACCAAGCTCGCCGTCCTCCACTGAGTTCGCCGTCATTGTTCTTCGTCGACTTCGTCATTCGCCGTCAGTGAGGGTAGAGGTGGAAATGAAGAAGGATTTTGGGTTGGAACTCAGTTCCATAGGTATGAGGTTGGAACTGAGTTCCAACAATTTTCATGGAACTTGAATCCATAAGAAACCTACTTTCACAGCACCAAACACATAAATTTTTTATTCCAGGTCGAGTTCCAATTCTATGACCCCAATTACCTGCTACCAAACGGGGCATGTGATTGCGAACACCATACCTTTGTGACTTGTGGTACGTGATGGTTGTCCAATTCCGACTTTAGAGCTCATGCACCTAAACTTATGGTAAATAAATAAGTGGGATTAAAGATTTTTAATTACTTTTTGTTGCTCTTTTATCCTATATTTTTGTTAAAATTTTATAACTTTACATATATAGAGTAATTTTTTAAAAAAAAATCCAACTCATTAAATATGAAGTTGGTTTTCAGTCAATTGACTTGTGATTTTTGCATTATTGCCTAACCACTAAAATTCTTGCACTAAAAAATAACTAATTGTAGCAGTCTATATACAATTTTGACAAAAAAAACTACATAATTTTTATTCTGTGTAATAATATATTATTTATTCAATTACTTGCCATAAAAAGGTTTTAGTAATTTAAGTGTACAATGCTCAAAATCAATACTCACCCTAACTCACTTTACAAGTCACTTCTAGCTATTTTAACAGAACTTAGGAGGGGCTGTTGAGTCATTGTAAACTTTGTTTGAAAAATAATAAATAAAATTCAAGATTTAATAATTAATTTAACACCTCACTTTTAATATAGGTAACTTTTAAAACGTGGTTCATCCTCTTTATCGGCACCTCACTTTTAAAACGTGGTAACATCGAAAAAAATAATTTAACACAGATTTAATAATTAATGATTATTTAGTGACGCTAACTTGATTGAAAGTAATTTATATTTTGGATTAAGTATGACAACTTTTCATAACTCTGCACCTTACTCGTATAGTTGATCAAGATTTTTCTGCATAAAGTAACTTATAGGTTTGTTTGGAACAACATTTCTAAAAATCAAACATACATTTAACAGTGATTTTTTTATAAAACGAGATAATTTCTTTCATATATTTACCTCGACTTATGTAAAATTACTTCTCTACTGCATTTATTAATTGATTTATATCTAAGAGGAAAGTAAATAGTATTTATAGTGACAGCTCAAACTTCCTGTATTGGTTTGGCTGATCCGCTGTGCGATGAAAGTGCTTATAGCTTAATGGCCGTGTTTGGGGAGCGCTTGCACTCTCCTAAGTTCAACAGTGTTTTTTCACAAACGAAATAATCTCATTCACATATTTATCTCGACCTGTGTAAAAGTACTTCTCTATCGTGTTCCTAAACGAGTCCAATATATATATAGGGCAAAAAAGGATTTGACGAATTAATATAATTAATGGTATCAACTAATGATATGTTATTTTTCGAATTATAAAGTAATAATCTTAACATGTGATTGTTTATTAATCGGTTAATTTTTACGTTGGAAAAAATTTCAACATTCCATGAAATGAAATAGTAAGAGAATGCCATGGTTTATGATTCGAAATAAATTATAAAATTTTTATTGGTAATTATAATTTGAGGTTATTTTAAAATTAAAACGTTGAACCATAGTGTTTTTCTTCGGAATAAAATCCTGTTGCCAACAAATAAAAATAAGAATTTTCTTCATTTTTTGTGAAATACAAGTATCATCCCTCTCAAGGCAATTCTATTCGACCCATTGCTGAACACTACATATGGCTAAATTTTCAGTAAAAAATCAAATTTTGGTTAATTGCGTTATATATTTTACATTAATCAAAGTAAAATGTATAACAAAGATATGTGATGATGAGTAGGATGTTTAAATGATTAATATCTTTAGATAAGTTATAATTCAAGAAAAATAACCTTGAACCAAAAAGAAAAAAGAAAAAGAAAAGTCGTATGTGTATAAGAGGCAATATAATTATTTTTTATTTTAAAGGTTTGAAATATTATTCACTAAATTTTACTTTTTACAGTAGGACCAAAAGTGTTGATAAAATGTCCCCAATTCTTGAAACGTATGAATGTTACAAAACAAAAGAGTTGCTTAGTTGATTTTATTATTTATTTTTATATTTTAGAAGTAATTTTATAGAATAAGTCTCAGAAGTAAGCAATTAAAATAATGTATTTAAATTATCACTTTAAAAAAATCTAAAATGGTTGAGTGGAGGAGTGAAAGAAATAGTTTACCTTCTTAATATAAAGTATCAAAAAAGACGTTTTGTTTTTATAACAACTTCTGAAGTTTTTTTTTAAGAACTACGCGTAACCCAAACATATTTTTAAAATAAGTTATTTTATTTTTGTACTTTTAAAATGATTTTTACAAACAAAAAACCAAACAAGTCCTATATTTTCAAGAGTTGCTGATAGTGATATGCTATTGAGCCTGTTTGTCTCAACATTTAAAGGGTCTAAACATACTTTCAATACTGTTTTTTCCGTAAAATGAGGTAATCTCCTTTTCATATTAACCTCACATTGAGTAAAAGTATTTCTCTTTCACATTCCTAAACGAAATTATTGTTTATACAGTCTACCTCATTTAACGAGATGAAATGTGATCATCTACTGAAACGATGAACTTTAAATGTTTGCTTGACCAGAGTAGCTTTCAAAAATTAAAGTGGGTAAAATATCAAAGACTTTTTTGATAAAATGTTAACACTGTTTGGTAACCCTTTTGGGAGTCTAAAAATCCGTTCAACAGTATTTTTCTGTAAAATGAAATAATCTCCTTCATATATTTATCTTAACTGTTGATTATACTGCTGGATTTCAGAGTCAACGGTCAGAAGTGAACTGTCTTAAGAATGTTGGCTTTTGATCTAATGAGAAGGGTTCGAAAGATGAAGGCCTTGTCGTGTTGTTACACAAAGAAGACCTCTAATTGATTGTTAAAAGCAAGTAGTGTTTGAAGTTATCAAAGGTTGTTGTAGACAATTCAAATACGTGCTGTGGCCTAATGCACATACGCTTTAAAGAAACACCGAAACGTTTCTTCTTGAAATGGCCAACAGTCTAAGTTAATTAGATCTATAGTTGAAAACGAGGATTACAAACCTCCAAAAAATACTTAATTATCATTAAAATTTCTTACGACTCATCTTGCATAGTAAAACGAACAGGAGATTTAGCGCTTGTTTAGAAATACATTCTAAAATCTAGTTTTAACCTCAAAACTGAGGTTTTATCCAAACAAAATTTTTTTGCCAAAAGCTACTTTGGTTACAAAACCTTGGTTTGAAACTTAGGTTTACTCTTTCCTACTTTTTTCTCTTTTTCATCTTTCTTACTTTTTTCCTTCTTTATCTTTTCTCTTTCCTACTTTCTCTTTCTTCTCTTTCTTTTTTCCTACTTTTCATTCTTTTTCTTTCCTCTTTCCTACCCACTTTTTTGCTTCAGAATCCGTAAAAGTTAGTAACTTCCCAAACATAAATCACTTTTCAAAACCGAGGTTTTATCCAAGTAAATCTTTTTCCAAAAACTAATTTGGTTACAAGACCTCAGTTTGAAACCTAGATTTACTCTTTCCTATTTTTTATTACTTTTTCATCTTTCCTCTTTCCTACTTTTTTTCTTCTTTCTCTTTTCTCTTTCCTATTTTTTCCTTATTTCTCTTTCCTCTTTCCTACTTTTTATTTCTTCTCTTTCATCTTTTATACTTTTCATTCTTTTTTCCTCTTTCTTACCCACCTTTTTGCTTCAGAATCCGTAAAAATTAATAACTTCCCAAACATAAATGCTTTTCAAAATCTAGGTTTTACCTCGGAATCTGTAAAAGCTATTTTCCAAAATCTAGATTTTACCTCGAAATCTGTAAAAGCTATTTTTAAAATCACATCCAAACTAGCAGAAAACTAGGAATACATATCGCAATACTACTGTTTTTGTTATCGCAGAAATAAAAGGAAATTACTCAAAAATGCCTTATTATAATGTTACCCTAATTCTCACTACTATAAAGGTTCGTCTGGCTCATTGGTAGGAAACTTTAAAACATAAAATTTAAATTTTGTTTAAGTAGTTACATTTTTTACAAAAACTATTATGGATACAGAACATAAGTTTAAAGCCTAGCTAGGTTTTAAAATACACATTTGTTATCAAATCACACTTTCTAATGATAAATTTCTTTTTCCTATTTATTTTTTGCCTCAAAGTTTGTAAAAATCAATAACTTCTTAAATACAGTCACATTTTACAAAATTTAAATGTTGCCTTAAAATCTGTAAAATCCATTTTTTAAAAACTATTTTCTAAAGTTAAGGTTTTACCTCAAACTTCGTAAAATCTATTCTGAAATAAACCTCTAAACAAACTCTCTAAGTCTTGGTCACATCCCATCTAGACAGATGATATACAGGAGGACATAACAGACTCTTCCTCTTACGCCTCATCTCGAAGGTGTCGGAGAAGTCCATTCAACCTCTAACTCTTCTTTACCCCAAAATTAAAGAATGAAAAAGGTCTACTTCGAGGATGAAAGGTGCTTTCTCGAGCCATGAGAGAGCTTTGAACGCAACATTAGGTCCGTTTGTTAAAACGGTGGAGAAGTACTTATGGGTTTATTCACACAAGTAGAGGCAAATATACGGAGGAGATTGTCTCGTTTTACGAAAAAACACTGTTGAATGTGTTTATGACTACAAACCAAACTTTACCAAACAAGCACAATATTATTAGGTAGCAGGAAAAGTAAAGACACAAGAGAGCTAGGGTTTACGGAATTTGCATTATAACGTACTCCTTTTTAAAAGTGATTTACGGAATTTGATGTATAAAACTTGTAGTGATAAAGAGTGGAAATTAAAGCATGGCGGGGTTAAATTAAAAACGTCGACTGAGGCATTAAAAGAGGGATATACGGGGGAACATGATTGACAGAGGCGGGGCCTCAGAATTGCTGGGATCGCCCTTTTGGCTGTACATGCACTTCCAGCATCGTCTTATCACTATCACCTTCTTCTTCTTCGTCTCCGTCTCCGTCTCTTACTTGCTCTGAGCGCTTGATGGATTGTTCATGCCGGGCCGGCCCCGGCTCCATCCCGGCCATCTTGTTGGGACAGGATAAGGCAGAAAGGACAGAGATGAAAATGCCGTCACGTGTGTGTTTTTAATTACCACCACTCATCTCGTCTCATCCCTTCAATCTCAAACTGATCGAGTGCAATGTATTGAATGGGAGAACTGAGTAGTGACACTGGTGGTGACAGGCGTCTTAATTAAGTATTTATTTGGGAACACCATTTTTTAATGGTATACGTAAATCGAGACAAAATAATCTTAAAGTCTATGAAAACTATCTTAAAATTCATAAAAACCATTTTAAAATCCGTAAAACACCTCAAAATCCGTAAACACGATTTCCTCGTACTGTGCGACATCTCAGTCAATCGTTTTTTCCATAGTCAGTAAATTTCTCTTTCTCGTATTTTCCTCCCACCGCCTTCCCCAAAGCTGAAGACGACAAGTAGTAATCCCCAAATGGCATAGATATGGGGTGGATCTCTACCGTACATATGAACAAAAGGTCCAACACCACAAGATTCCACTGTGATGATTGCAACTTGACTCCTGTCTGTTCATCCACTAAGTGCCCTTACAATGGTCCCAACCACAGAGAAATTATCCTGACGCGAAAAAAAAGAGGAACAGAGATTCTTAGTAAATTCATACTAACTCAAAAGTGCATTTATGGTGGGTTTGAATTCACTTGTAAAATCTAAATTTTGGAACAAAATACATAAAATTTAAATTTTGAAAAAATACATTTTTTGTTAAATCATGCTCTCTTGTAATAAATTTTTTCTTTCCTTTTTTCTACTTACTTCTATTTCGAACTCCGTAAAATTAATAACTTCCTAACACAATCACATTTCAAAATTTAAGTTTTACCTCGGAATTTATAAAAGTTATTCTTACATAATTTATTGTCTAAAATTTAGGTTTTTTCTCAAACGGATTTACAAATGAGCTCTAAATCAACTTCTGCAAAATTAAAAATATTCTATAAGCTTTGATAGTCTAATGTTGTTGAATTTGATCGTGTGAGAATACACAAATAATTTGGTTCCCGAATTTTCAATTGGGAAATCCCTAATTGGGGTGTTTAGAATTTTTGTAAGATCGCGTCATGGGAATACATAGTACTTTCTTTAATGTTAAATATAAATTCAGATTTATAGAGCAAATTGCATTGAAAAACGAAACCTAGATTTAGAACAGGAGGAAATATTTAACGAGGTAAACATGTTACGTCCGTTTGAGGACGTAGTAGAAAAGTATTTTTATACAAGTCGAGATAAATATGTGAAGAAAATTATCTTATTTTACATAAAAATACTGTTGAACGTGATTTTGAGGAGTATATAATCTTTGCACGTTATCAAAAATCCAAAGCCGCCTTCCTATCTGGTTGACGAAACATCCATGAGCATAAATTGGATTAGAAAACGTGTCAGTTAACTATTTGATAAAAAGAAATATGTAATATGTGTGTGCTTCATTGTAAAAAAAAAAAAAGTAAAACACATACAGAACGTACTTTCCATTGAGATGATATTAATCACTTTTTTATCTTAAAATATAATATATAACATATCAAGTTTTTAGATGGATGAATTAGATAATTAATCTGATGTGATTGTAAAATTATTTTAATTATTTGAAAAAAAATATACGCACGATGGTTTTCGTGAATTACTTATTATTTCAATAATCTGTATTAGATACTACTATACCGATAAAAAAATTCCTAAAGTGTGCAATAAATAAGTTGACAATTTAGGGAAAAAATAACAAATTTTTACTAACTCTTATATTCAAGATATGTTAGAGCACTCTATCTAATCCTTTTATAAGTAACATTTTTTCACATAAGTAAGTCCTTTACGTAAGCAATAAATTGTGTTTGTTTGAAATTTAATGCATTTTTTTTTCTATTTTTACCCCTAGTTAATTATATGTTTTCTTCATCTATTTTCTCTACATTTTTTATTCTTTATATCACTCATTCTTTCCGTAAAATGTACATCTCTCGCATATTTATTGTTTTTAACGAATTTTAATTAACAATGGTTTACTCATCCGATGTTATTTATAAATCGCTTTTAATATGTTTCATATGGATTAAGAAAACCTTTAAATTTCATTAAGTATACCTCAAAATTCAATAACTTTCAAATTTTTTTCCATCTACTACAACATATGAGAGAGTCAACACATACTAAACAAATCGTAAAGTTATGCACTCACATGACATGATCGATTTAAACCAGATGAATTATAAATAAAATCAAATAGAATACCCTCCTTATAAAAACTTAGACTATATTTAACTCGCAATTGTCATGCTGTAAGATCATAGGAATCTGGAATCTAAGAAGAGTTACATGTGGATGCAGCTGGCTTTTACAGTTTATACACTACAGGCTATCCATTTAAAAAATAGTTGGGAGAATAATCGTTGATTAAAAAGCATTTTAAAAAATAACTTTTATCCAGAATGCATCTTGGCAAAATACATTTATGTTAAGGTAAATGTTACGTTTAGAACGCATTCCGCCAATAAAAAACTTTTTGTTCAAAATGTATTTTCAAAAAAGAAGTTAACAAACACTGAAATTTGTAAATTATCACTAAAAATGTATTTTGAACGTTTAAAATAAATTCTCAAACAAACACGTGATAGTAATAAAATACTGGCAAAGCAGCCCACCACATGCTAAAGTTTTGTTCGGAAAATAATAAAAAATAATTGTTTGACCAGCATAGCAAATATGATTAAATATACATGTTTGAATCTTGTGGAAATTCACAAAACGCGAGAGCAATTTATTCGCATGTTTGGTATGATGTAATTACGAGGTGAAATTGAAAATGGAATTTATCTTTAATGTTTGGTATGGTAAAATTGGAAGGTGGAATTGAAAATGAAAATGGAATTCAAAATGAGTAGAAATAATTTCCATGATCTAACCCATGCATGGAATTGATTTTTTGACATCTTATTTTTTCATATTTATACCCATTTCTATATTCATTTTCATCCTCATTTCCATCTCAATTTCCATCCTCATTTTCATCTTCATGTTCATTCCCATTTTCATTTTCATCTCTATATTCATCACTGATTTTATTTTCATTAAAATCAATTCCATGACAGAAGGGCGTAAGGGCGAAAATTGTGAGCAATGCAGTGAGTGATCGTAGACTTTAATAGTCATTTTATTTGATAAATTAATTCGGAGTTCAAAAAATTGTTATGCCACTTTGACGAAACCACTAATATATTCTGTAATAACATGAAACAAAAATTCTGAGAGTCTGTGTTGCTGTACCCTTCAGATTCAAAAGGTTTTTCTGAACAATCGGATATTTAAATGAATATAAAGTGAAAACACTCCCTGGTTGTTGATTATTAACTATTAAATATTTATCATTCCTACAGTCAAAAGCAGCAGCCTCACGATTGTGTCATTAGTTCACCTTTCAAAAATGAAATACCAGGCAGTCATTTCAATATTAATTGGGTCCATTTGAAAATGCGTTAAATAAATATTTTTATGTAAGTCGAGATAAGTATGTGAAAAAAAATATGTTGAACAGACTTTTGTACTCTCTAAAAGTTTTACCAAACAAGATTATTATATTAATGTAAAAATCCTAATTTGGACCATTTAAAATTGAAATTGAACAGCACACATTTAGCTTATCTTTTATATTTAATTTCTTTTCGCTTCAATATAATATATATCACATAAATTAAAATATAATTTTTCAATCTTAATTCTAAAAAAATGAGCTTATCTCCTGAAATACTTACAAGATAAAAATAGATAAAAAGTGGGAATTAAAATAGAAGGGAAAAATAAATGGCTTGTTGATAGTTAATTTTTATTTAGGATTTTGTTTTATTTTTCTAAATATTGCACCCAAGCTTTAACTAGAATATTTAATTTTTACACAAGACTACAACATTGGTGATTCTAGTTGAGGGTTTAGATTTTTTTAAAAGTTATTTTACTCAATTTGAGATAAGTACTTGAGAGTTGTTTTATCTCGATTTATATAAAAAAAATTTTAAATTGAATGTGTGTGTTTTAAAAAACCTAATGATTTTTGGATTCAATCTCTCCTCATTTATTTCAAACGAAAAATAAGTCGCTCTATTAATCAATCAAAACCGGTCAATCAATTTGCTCAAGATAAATTAATTCTTTTACTAGCTGAATAATTAAAAAAAAGATTTTGAATGATTAGATCTGAAGCATTCAAATAACAGCAAGTAAACAACTAATTATTTTTCTGTAACAAAACAGGGCAATTGAATCTATCTTCGGTAAGTTTATAGCACACAGAATCAGACTTTGCGAGGGGTTGGGTGCTTTGACCTAAGAATCACCTAATTAATTTGATTTTTGTCAGCAATGGGGATTTGGTACACATACAAGGTGGCATATCAAGATTTGAATCCATGAGGGTCTATATTTAACGTTCGATGATGCTTTAAATAGAATTGTTTTTACTAAAATAAACTCGTATTTTTAAAAAAATGGCTTTTGTGACTAGGCTTTTGATTTATAATAATTAATTAATCTCATAATGGCTACTTCAATAACCCCAACAAGCATATAACAAATACAAATTATTTTTTTAAAAAAAGTAAAAAGGATCGGTGTCAACTACCAAAAAGCTGTGTCTCAAGCAGGTTCTGAGGTAACCCATCCTTTAGCTCCCAATTGCCACCAAATTAGCTACGGCGGACAATCTCTTTTGAATTCTAGCAGAACGTGTGTTTGAGAAACAGTTAAAAGAAAAGAATTTACCGATTTTGAAAAGAATTTACAAATTTTAATATATTTTTTATGAATTTTAAGATTTTTTTTACGAATTTCAATATAATTTTTATCTCGACTTGCGACCACCGACAGGGGAAAGATTTCCTAAACATACACAAAGTTTGAAGCAAACCATTCCACTGTTACAACCATTTGCTTTGGTAAGTGGTTATTTCAACTTAATAGATGATCTCATGTGCAGCCTCTCATAATTACTCAAAAGTAGAGACTGTGACTCAATTGTGAGCTAACACTCATAAGTATTGGATTAATTGATTACTCTGACGTCTAATAATAAAATTCAGAAAAGGCAACAAGTATTGGTTGTATTGATAAAAAACTGTTTTTATAGTCAATCAGGTTGGATTGTAGTTAATCCACCATCAAGTACGATCATGGAATTATCTTAAATAACTGTTCAATCCTGGGGAACTTTTCTGTAAGTTGTTATATGGTGTTTGCTATTATCCTGTGTTTTCAGTACCTCTGTTTATTACGATGTCGTATTTTAAAAGGAAACCATTTATGCTATACATGAACAATGAGACTTTCCGTAGACGTTATGTATTGATTGATGGATAAATATATAATCATTTGGCATTTTTTGGGTGTTTTTAATAATATATCATTGTACATAGTGAAAATTTGAATGTTTTAGATATTGCGTTATTCAGGTCAAAAAAAAAAAAGATATTGCGTTATTAAATTTGATAATTATTGGAAGAACATTAGAGTGCTTGTTTGGGAATACCGTTGGAAAAATGGATTTTACAGATTTTGAGGCATTTTGGGAATTTCGAGATGGTTTTACGGATTTCAAGATGGTTTTTATGAATTTCGAGATGATTTTTACAGATTTCGAGATGGTTTTATCTCGATTTACGTGCACCGTTTGGGAAAATGACTTCCCAAACAGGCACAGAATCTGCGTGGAAGATTCGGTTGATTGGTTCCATCAATTTTGGTCCCTGTTTTTTTTTTTTCCGGTGATGTTAGTTGCACCCATTAATGATATCATTTATGAAACCTCCGTACCCTCACGAGTGGCCGACGTGTATCAAATTCAAATCATGCACTTGTGGTTAAGGAAGATCGCTAGTTTTTCATCGGCCAAACAGAAGAATTACTTGAGGGAACGATTGTAAAAGTTAAATATATATTTAACAGTATTTTTCTGTAAAATAAGATAATTTTCTTTACAATTTATCTTAACTTACATAAAAGTATTTCTCTACCGCTTTTCCAAACGAGCACAAAATTTCATCTGTATGAAAGATACTAGGTCAGTTTGAGAATGCGGTGAAGAAATGCTTTTACATAAACTGAGTTGGTATGTAGAGAAAATTATATCGTTTTATGGGAAAACATTGTTGAACAGACTTTTTATTTTTTAAATGGAATGCCAAATATGCCCATTGGGAACACTGTGGAGACGCCCTTTCACGTAAGCCAGGGTTAGTATGTAGAGGAAATTACCTCGTTTTGCAGAAAAATACTGTTAAACACGTTTTTAACTTTTTTAAATGAAATTATAAACATGCCCACTTATGTTTAGCCAAAAAAATTGGCAGTGAACTCATTAAATTTAGTTTAATTAAATTTTTTTGAACTTTATCAATACAAATCAAATGACATGGTGGATGAGAGAAAAATAAAAATGGCATGGGGAAACAAAATAATTAATATTGTAGATAACCTATATTAATACATCATATTTTTTGAACCATACAGACATCAAATTTTTTTCTTAATTAATACATCATCGCTTATTATTTTTAAGTAACTTATATTGTAAATAATTTTTTCCCTAGCAGAGAAGCTATTCTCAGAATCTAGGTTTGGTTTCAAAACCTAGGTTTTGTCCAAGTACAAAAATTTTTCTGAAAAGCTATTCTGGTTACAAAATTTCAGTTTGAAACCTAGGTTTCAAAATCTAAATTTTCTCTTTCATACTTTTTCCTCCTTCGTACTTTTCTTATTTTCTCTTTCATAATTGAAATAAAATTTCTTTCCCGTCCTTATCTTCGACTGTGCGAAATCATTTTCCAGCTATTTTCTAGAAGGTCAAAATAATTCAAATGACTCCAAGCTTTTGTAGATCGCTCTGTTCCTACAGTCTCGTATAGACTCCGATCGATTCCAATACATTGCTTTTTTATCCGAAGCTTGAAGAAGCTCTTCATCAATGCCATTGTCATCATCAGCTTACGGAGAATTCAATCTTACGGTAAAAATCCCCCGTAAACCCTACTCCCTTGTTTCACCCATTCCCTCCTTCCCATTTCTATCTAACTTTTCCTTCTTCTTCTTTTTCTCTGCAGCAACCTTCTCATTCTCACCCTCCTTTTACAATGGGGTGAGTCGCATTTTCCCCATTCACCGTTCTCTGTGTTTCTGCGCTAAATATTTCATGTGGTCTTGCCTTATACATTTGCATGTGTGCCCTTCTGATCCACCGGGTTCTGGTTTTGCTACAACACGTTCGGCATTTTGTTTTTGTTTTCTTAGTTTGATGTTTGTAATCAACCTGTCTTTTCTCTACAGGGAGTACACATTTGCGGAAGCGGGGAATTTGGATCATTGTGCTAAGTACTTGAACCAATCGCTTGTTACGTATGGATTTCCTGCTTTTCTGGATCTTTTTGCGAATGACCCTGTGAGAATTGATTGATCTTTGATTTTTCTACTTGTTATTTAGTTGGAGAGACGAAAATGATGCAATGTTTTTATTATCCGTTCTGTGTTTCTTTTGGTAGGTTTCCATAGCACGGACTTGCAATTGCATATACTTCTTGCTTCAGCAGAGACAGCGTGACGTTGAATTTAGAGATTCTGCTACTGAACAAAGACAACGGTAAATATGTTGTTGACTCATTCATCTGAATTATTTAAGTTCTTGATCAGAGCTCTGATTAGATACAAGTTTCCTGTATAAGTATATAGATTGGAAAACCTTGTAGTTACTTTTTCAGCCTTTCCGGGCTCTTTTTAATTTGAAAGGTATTAAGGGTCTTTTATCTTTGTGCATTTTATTTGTAGGTATTTGTTTGCCTTTTATTATTCAACATATACTGTTTTTCAATGATCTGTTGATGTGTTGGATAGCCACAATAAGGCAATGATAGTCTGAAGTCTGAACTAGTCACGAACTACAATTGGAAGTTCAGAATGTCACTTAAGTGCCACGATTCATGTATATCTGATCAGGCCTTTTACCCCTAATTTCTTTGACGTCATAGACTATTATCCGATATATCAAGATTGGAGGCCAAAGTCGAGAGACTTGAAGGACACCTGCAAGCGAAAGACAGGGAGATAGCAACGATTACTAGAACGGTTAGATATATTATAATCTTGTTACAGTGAATATAAAGCATACCATGATTGGTACATTGTACCTTTTTTTTTACTAATGCCTGTGTAAATTCTTCCTCTCAGGAATCTAAGAACAGAGCAGCTCTCAAGGCCCAAATTGAGAAGCTACAACAAGAACGAGATGAATTTCAAAAAATGGTTCTTGGTAATCAGGTTAGAAACTGGATCTGCATTGTTTCTTCTTCCATGTTGCTAGGCAAACCACTCTTTGAAAATGGAAAATTTTTGACACTTGACATAATTATGTCAATTCTGCCAAAGCAAGTAAGAACTCAACAAATGCATGAGATGAAGAAGAAGGAAAAGGAATACATGAAATTACAAGAGAGGTTAAACCAAGTATTGATGGAGAAGAAGAAGGAATCTAGGTCAGGCATGGAAATAATGAATTTGCTTCAGGTATCAACTGTTCAAGCAGTATCATTTTGCTTGTCAGCTTTTCATTTTCATGTTGATTTGTTATTCATGATGTGTGCATTATGTAAATAGAAAGAAGGGAGGCAACGTGGAACATGGAATGGGAAGAAGGCAGACAATGATTTTTATAAAAAGATTGTAATACTCTTTGACCCTATCATTGTAACTTTTGATATGTTAAGCCACTGATGTTCTCTAACATTTTGTTTAAAATATTTAAAGGTGGATACGTATGAAGCGAAAAATCAAGGACTGGTGGCTGAGAATGCTGATTTAAGAGCTTTGCTGAGATCAATGCAGGTTGGCTATTGTTGATTGATTAATATTGTTAATTGCTCCAATATCTTTAAAACAGATAAATTATGAATCTAATGTTCCTGTACCTATGTTCTATTGAACATCCTTACGATATCAAGTGATGCCATTTCTTGTTTCAAAATTTTCCTTGCCTTCAATTTGATAATTGAGACCTCTCTGTTGTCGTCTCTTTGCTGTGAATATCTCTGTGTGCCCCTAAGAAGGAATTTTTTGGCTGATGGCATGATTGACCCGAATTTTCCTTTTACATCTTGTCCATCAGGAGTAACATGAAGTTGCCCCTTTAAAATGTAAACACTTTTCACTTTTGCTTTCATGACTGCTGACTTCTAATGAACAACGTTGTGCTAAACTGCTGAATGATAGTAGCCACTTTTGGTATGGTGGACTAGAAGTTGGACAATGGTCTTGCTGTATCTGTCCATTAGTTCATTATGTTAAAGAAGGATATGGAAAAGAGGACTTCTCTTTTTCTACAAATAGTTGTGGTATCATAATTAGCTGCATGATGACAATGTTTACAAGACTTTGGGCCCTTAAAATCTAGTCATTTAATTATGTATTTGAACTTGAGCATTTTGTTTCCGTGTTTCATCGAGATTTTAGTAGCTTCCATTCTGTATATAGCTTTGTGGCTATGATTATGGGATTTACAAGTGCGTTGCTCACAGGAGGATATGCGTGAGTTCCTAAATGCTCCTAATGGGCCATCAGAGCAATCGCTCACTGCCAATGAAAGAGCTGAAAGTGATCCTTCACGATCTCCATTGGTTGGGAGGACGGTATGGAGGCCTTTTAGTTTTCAAATTCTTCCTTACCAATGAAAACCGTTACATGAAATAAATGAGTTTGTTATCTGCAGGATGTATTCGACCTACCTTTTCACATGGCCAGAGATAAAATAGAAGAAAGTCTTCGTAACAAGATGTCTTCCATAAAGGTATCTGTTTATCTCTTTCCATCTCGGTATTTTAACATAGGAATGGTTCTGGGTCGCTAATGCCTTGAAATATGAAGGAGCGAATGGTTCAATTGCAAGATGCTCAGAAAGGAGCAGAAGTTTCCTCAGAAGCAACTGAAAGGGAACTTGAGCTTGAAGCTCAACTTGTTGAAGCAAGGAGCATCATACAGGAGCAGGTAATTCTTTCTCCTCTACTGTCAGAGCTAGCTAGTTGGCAATTTATTCCTAGCAGATCTCAGTTTATGTTTATTTGACGATGCACATTCATTTAAAAGCTAATTTGATAATGGGTTATGCTTCAGGCTTCCATAATGTCTAAACATCTTGTAAAGTCTGAGAGGCCTAGGTACTTATGGTCCCTTTAGATTTGTCGATTACCACTTATAATCATGTATATCTGCATTAAATTGGAACGCTTTTGTAACTTTTCAGGCAATCTGTCACCTCATCGCCTGCTGAGGTATGTATTTATGCAAGTGTATGCTTTTTTTCGCTTTAGGGTGAGAATTCTTCAATGGGAATTTGGAATTCAACTTAAGTTACTGAAATCAATATTCGAAACTATATCTCTATTGTATGAGTAATTGGTGGTTAAGGTCAAGAATTAGATTTGGAGGTTGATCAGTAGGAGGGTGCTTATTTTAACTAGCGAAGTATCTTGGGGCCACAATCAACTTGTCATTTTGTTTTTACTCTTAGGATCGCAACGTGTCATTTGTTGATAGCACACCAGTTCATAGCAGTGAATTGGCCTAGCTGGATCAACATTTGATGTGGATCTCCATTGCTATTCTTGCATCTAATTAAATATTTTTGTGGTAAAACTTGGGGGTAAAATCTTTTGGGAATTGCTACCGAATTCTTCAATGTAAAAGCGTGTGAAGTATTTTTTTTTAAAATAATTAATAATGTCGTACTTAGTTGTAAAAAAGTATCACCTGTCATGTTTTTCCCGCTTGAAATGTTGAATAAAGGGTGCTTGGGTGCTTCATAGTTCATGGAGAGGATTGTTATGAGATCCTAAGGAAGGAATGTTTAACCATCGAAAAGTCCTAATAACAAGTGAACAGTAGAGATCTGTTGTTATGTTTTGCTCTGGAACTTACCATTGATACTGCTTGCTTATTATAAGACTTTTCAGTTATTATATTCATTCCTTAGCTCTTTATAGTGATTCTTCCTAGTTCATAAGACAGAAAGATGCTCCATACTCGTGGTGAAAAATTATTCTTATTGCCATTGCACCTCATTTTGTATTTCCATATCCCTGGCTTTCCAATGAATTCACATTACTGGTTACTGCGTTGTGATGTTGCGTGTTGATTTGCAGGCAGTGTGTAACTAGGGAAGCTGTGGCCGCTAGTTTAGTTCTTGACACGATTAATCGAAGTCAACAGCACACTCAGAATGTGTAACCAACCAATCTTGCCCTTGATTGTGTTTAACAAGTCCGGGCTGAGCTGTAAGGTGTAATATCGTTGTAATTAGTATATGTTGCAATTAATTGATGTTGTTGCATCTTTGAAACTGCTTAGAGTAGAGAAAAGGATGTTCATGTATCATGTGTATTACGATCAAATTTAATATCATTTCATATTGGATGCTTAAATGTTTTATATTGCTACTGCAGGTTCTGATAAAATTCACGACGCGTCAAAGTTAATGCGTCGTGAATGAATGAATTAGGTGCGGGAGTGAGACTATTTGGGATACTCTTTTATTTTTAATATATATTTTTAAATTATAAAGAATTAGACAAAAATGTCATGCAATTACATGCAGAATTAACATGATTTATATATATATGTAAATATATATTCATATTCATGAATGATGAGCAATCAATTTGATCATTTTTTAAGGATTTTATATAACTGTACTTTTTCATATTCATATATGGCTTATAGGTATAAAAAATAAAAAATAAATGATTATGTTAGACTGAATTGAAAGTAGCTATAGCCTATTCTAAAAGAAATTGTTTTTGACATTTAGACCAATTTGAATCAATAAAATAAAAAGGGAGAATGACGTATGGATAGCTTGTAATAAAATTATGGACCTACTAATCAATTATAAATCTGAACCAAATAGTGGTAAATGGATGTATTCAAAGCACTGGAATGCCAATAATTTCTTTAAAATATGCCCAAATGTTATCAAAATAAATTTTAGAGTTAAAGTATAAATTTATTTAAAAATCTTTCGTTCGCTAACAATGTTATCCGAAAAGTTTCAAAATGAAATAGTGTTGCATTTACGGTTAAAAATGTTGTCAGTTAAAGTTATTTTTTTTAATAGAGTAGGACAACATTGCCCCCTTTTAAAGATTTTGGGATAATATTACCCATGAAAAACTTTTCAGGCAATACATTTTATAACGAGTTATATCTTTCGTATACTATAAATACTAAATATCATATTTCATCCAACGATGCTATACAAATTAAAGAAACCAGTGAGATGCATACCATAAGTCTTAACATCAATGTCGCCTTACAAATGAAACCTGGATTTTGCTCATATGCATAGAAAAACAACTCAAAGGCTTTCCATAGATTCCTCTGACAGGACTCTGTGAGCGACTCGAAGCAGAAGAAAACACTCGAATCAAACGGCAAAGACATAGCCATAGATTCACGATGACACAAGCACGTCTCTACTCCTGCAAATACATGAACACCATCATCACATTCTTGCGATGATCCTTCTTCTCTGACTTTCTCACTTGAACTAGTCCGTTTCCTGAGTACGATCGCTTTTCTCTTCCAAAATCGAAGCTTGGTGGACCATCTTGAAGAAGAAGAAGTAGAAGAAGGCTAGGAGAAGTGAGGATGATGAGATATGGAAGGCTTAGGAAGATTGGAGCTGAGAATCGCAGGCAGTGGTGTGAGTGGAGGAAAGTGTTCTTGCTGAGGATGTTTTGGGATTCCAGGTTGCTTTTCCCAATATTCGAATGGGACTGATCCTTCGTTTCATCGAATGTACGTACGAGAATCCCACAGAGTTGTTCCTCAAAGAGAATATTATTGATCTACTTGTGATTCTCATCCTCATCAACCTCCAAGAATTGTGTTAAAGCTTTTCTTTTACAACTTTTCCCATCCTCTCTCTAAGGTCAAAGACATTCATAAAAGTATCAAATATATATTCATACTCTCAACAACTAAAGAAGATTCATGTTATGAATATCTTACATATTCCTACTATATATATGGACATTTTTCCTATCTAAAATGTTACAAAAACTTTTTACACGCCTATTAAAAAATACAATTGAAATGAATATTAATACTTCATAAGAGCTAATTTGATATTGGATTTGGTTTTAAATATAACACTTCCAGTATTTCCCCTTCTCACTGTGTTGTTTAAAAACTATATTGCAAATGTTAGTAATAATATGCACTGAAACCCGAAATTACTAAGCATGTTGAAGGATCGTGAGAGAGAGAGAGAGAGAGAGAGAGAACTGTGGATATATAGAAAACCCGAAATTCGTTAAATGTACCTTAAAAAAAAAGAAATATGAAATTTGTCAATCTAAGTCTTATCCCACTTTTGAGAGTTTAGACTTTGAAGTTATCGTTATTCTTTTTTTTTCCGGTTCACTTAATTAGGAGGATTTGAACCTAATCATAACTAACGCGGCAAATTTTATGGGGGAAAAAATCAATCCCGATCAATTAGCTTGATGATTAAGAAGAAATGTCATGGATTCTGACTATTTCAAAATATATTTAGAATTTATTTAAGCATTGTTGAAATATATGTTTAGTCCTATAAGTTTTCATCTAATTTTAACTTAGGCTCTTAAATTTATAAAGTGTGTTTTTTTTCTCAATATCAATACTATCAATTTATTATCAAAAAATGCTAATCTAATGAATTGAAATTTGTAATTAAATGTTGACAACACATTCTTAAAATTTAGTCATTTAATATAATATTTTATATTTTGAAAGATGAGTTGTTAATCATGAAAGTTTAGATCAGACGGCATTTTTATTAGGTGTTATATTATAAAGTTAATGAACTACATTGAAATATAATATAAATTAAAAAGATGAAATACAAGGGAAAAAGCCAAAAAGGTATATTAAGGTTATTAATGGGTAATTAACAAAAGATGAAGAAAGAAACCCTAAAATGAATTTCAATAAACAAAGCAGAGTCTATCAAAGCTAAGATTCAATTAATTTCAATAAATGTCACTATTTCATAACTGTTTAATGAAGTTGACTTTTATTTTTATAGTTCTATCTTAACATGTGAGTTTGATGAATTTTTTTTTTACTAGAATGATTGAAAGGTTGTTACCTGCTGGCGTGGGGAAGTTGTTATATGAATTTACAAATATAGTATAACTTATGCATATATTAATTGCATATAGTGACAAGTTTTTATTGGAGAATGGTTAGTTGCAACTTGCAATGGCATAATTAAAAGATGTATTTTAGAGCAACCATTACATATTCACCACAAATAACAAATTTAATTAATTTCTTTAATATAAATAAATAAATAATACAACTTTTGCATTTGAAGAACTTATAACAAGTGATTCCAGCATATACAATAAAACACTTAATAAAAAGATAAATTGCATGCATTTAATTGTATGTTATACCATCTCATATTAACATGAGTTTCTAAGATTTGTATGCTTTGAACAAGTTGTTAACGGTTATTTTTCAACTCAGCTCTTATATGTTCTCTGTAATTTGTAACGCGTTCAAAAGATAGTTAATAATAAAAAATATATTTTAATATGTGTTGAAATGGTTTTATACTTGTATTTATCATTTACGAATAAATAATATTAGATAAATTTTGATAAATATTAATATATATATAGTGTGTGAAATGTAGAAATTAGGATTGATAAGATTGAACAAGTAACAACTACTAATTAGAATAAAATAAAGTATATGAAATAAATTTATAAGTATATATTGGAATAATAATTATAATCTTTAGGAAGAAATTTAAGAATTAGAATTTGATCAAGTCAAATCATATCTACCTAGATAGTCACATTAGTATTCTTCAATTTTGTAGATTTTCCTGCAATGGATTATTTAATCAACATTCACCTTATTAATTATATTACTTTTTTATAACACTTATTAATTAATTTGTGAGAATTAATATTGTTATAGTAAGATATATTTTAGCATATGCAATAAAACATTCAATAAAAAGGAAAAACTTACAACTCATATAAAGATACAGCGTGGCCAAGATTTTCATCCCTTTAACAAGATGTTGATTATCAACTAAACTATTGTTTCCCTTAAAGCCCACTCAAAAATTGGTCATCTAAAAAAAAACTTAGACACCTAAGAAGAACTGAAAAGAAGTAAAATGAAGTTAAGTATATATGTTATGAAAAATATATATTAGTTATTATACACGTTCAAATGATTTTATATTTATATATTTATTTTAATTATAAATACTATTAGATATATTTTAATAAATTCAAATTTCAAAATTTGAAATACGTCACTATGTGTGTATAAGAATATAAAATTTTGAAATTAAGATTTATCATACTTAGAGAACTACTTGCCTACTTTTAAAGTGACATTCATTCACACTCCATCCAATAAAAATATTCTAATTATCATTTTTATGAATTTTACAATATATAAATTTCTTTAGATTATTTATATTTCTCCATAGCTCATTATTATTTATCCCTCCCCATAACCCATTAATACTTATGTACTCCAAACAAACCATTTAAAGTATATAATTACATACATATAAATAGTATCAGAGTTTGGTTTATTTAAAATTACAAATGGTATCAGAAGAGTACAAAACTCGCCCACAAGTTATCATTGAAAGCTACAAGAATCAACGATATTTAAACCCACATGGATACATTACATTATTTATGCCTCCTCTAATAAAAATTTTCCAACTTACTTTTTGTGTGGATCTCACAGATAACTTTAATAATAGGTTATAGAAAAAGAAAAATAATTACAAAGAACTTGCGTATATGAGATCTACAAAAAAATAATAATTAAAATATTTTTATTGAATAAAACAAATCTTGCAGTTCTAGAGCATGCAAGTATTTCTCTCATACCTAACAGTAACACTATTAATCAGGAATATAATATAAATTATATACATATATATACTAGATAATTTTTAGGAGATCTGGGTATCAAGATTTGATTAAGTCAACCATATCTTGTAAATAAATTGTTATATATATGCTCCAATTTTGTGGGTTCTCTTAGGTTAAAACTCCTATACACAAGAACCCTACTTTTAATATTATTCCAGGGTCAGCATGAGAAACAAAAAAGGGAATGGGCCATCAAAGCCGAAATCGGTTCTAGAAGGTAATAAGAAGTTTATGAACAAGATCATGACGAGAAACAAATCCTCAACTTCATTGAGATGCTTCCGGTCAAAGTGTTCTCAAATTCCATTTGCATGGGAATCGCAGCCTGGGAAGCCAAAAACTCATCATCATCATCAAGCATTTCATTCCACCAAATCTGAAGATAATCAGATCAGTAATGAACATGAATCTCATCATCATCATCATGAAGAACAAGACTATGCATCAAAGTCGCTTCCTACCAAAGCTAAATCCAGGTTTTCACTTTGGAATAAACTCAAGGAAGTTCGTAAGCTTAAGTTTAACTTGTTTCACATTTAGTTTTTTTTTTCGTGCATGTATGTCTTTGTAAGTTTGTTCTTTTTTTTTCGAGAACATATGTTTCCTTTTGCACTGCCAAGGTCTTTAGGAGGTTCATGCAGTGGCATCCATCTTTAGTTTATTTTAACGAGAGTCCTCCATTAATTTTCGCTTCTCTTTGTGCGGAGAGATTAGATCTTTCAATTTTTACATGTAGACAAACGTTTCAATGTTATCTGTCCGTTCGATTGGGAATATCATGACTAGGAGATGTGTGTGTGTGTGTGTGAAAGTTTCATATGATTAGAGGTAAGTTAATATATCTTGATTTTTAAGAAATGTTCAAATGTTGTGAACCTTTGCAACTGAAGTAGATCAAGTTTTCAAATTTAAAGGGTTTTCTCATTTGTGCTTCGAACATTATGGGATACTCACAGAGGTTTTCATCAGCAAGAGGAAGTCGGGTAAAATGATTCGTAGTGTGGAGCAAGAAAGTTTGCGAAAATTGTTAATTAGTCACATTTACATGGTAACCGATGGTTTTTGAAATTAATGAACTTCATGTGCATTGATGTTTTTTTGTTTTTGGGTAATCACATACACCATTCAACAGGACAACATTCATGTTTAAGGTATCTTTGTGTATTAAATGTGTATATCTTTTTATGTGAGGATTCGAACATTAACGATATTATGAGTGATTAACCCTCTCTACTAGACCTAACTCAAATCATTAATTCCGTTTTCATATATATGTGTGTATATATATATTATTAGTTTGGCTTAATTGGGCTACCCACACTGTTTTTTTATATATAGATACACGTATATGTAAATTTGTATCCTCTGGGTCCTAGAACCCCAAAACTGCAATCAGAACATACTTGGGAAACCTGGAATCTTCGTTTTAGCGATATATATATATATATTATCTAAATGTCACTTGTTGCATTCTCATGAACCATTTTAGAAGGTCGAAATAAAAAATAATCACGTTTAGCAGTCATAATTTTGATAAAATCACCTTCGATCTGAATTTCACCTCCTGACAAAGCTTTTAGCAAAAATAACAAAAAGATACGTTTATGTTTCAAAAATTGCAATCAGGACTGCCATAAAAGTTTCTCCATTTAACCAAGAGGTGAAAGGAGATTTGGTTTTTTAAATATTAAATCTCAAATTTAAGTCGATGTGAATATAAAAATCTTATTTAACAGAGTCACTTCCAGTTGAATTTGATTATTCTTCAAAGTTTAACCATATTCTCCGTCTAACAATCTTCCTTTTCATTTCTCCCGGGTTTTATTCAATAATATTTTTTGTACATTCCCTACATATTAGGCAAAATAGATTAAGGCATCATAACTAACCCCTTAAATAGCTTTTATATTTAGAATCACATGAGTACGGCTTTTGAGACATGTGAATAAATTATAATGAATGATATTTTGTAAGTAGATTAAAGCAAAAATAAGTAAGTTAATTTGAATAATTATAAAAGGCACATGATTTTATCAAAAAAAAATTTTGATTGAAGATTTTATTAAAATTTTCCTAGGTAACGTTATATTATAATATATTATTTTATGAGTTAGATAAATTGATTTAAAATCTAATAAATACAAGATGAATTAAAATATCATATTTTTTTTTATTGACATATAAGCCAAAGGTGAAAGAGCTAGCATTTACGGCTAAGCAACATATGAGAAGGGCGGACCCCACGATCAACTCGCATCCCACCCATTTATTTTGTAGCATGTTCGGAATATCCTGCAAGCTGGTGTATACTCGTTTAAGTATGAAACAAACAAACTAGGAGGAGAAGTTAGATTTTTCCGGTGAGATTTAAAATTTTATAAAAATATAAACAACCAAATGTGTCTTGCAGGAATCGAACCAAGACCTTTAGAGCCCGTTTGGATTAAAGAAAATTGGTGAATGGAAAAGGAAAATAAGAATTTTCAATTGGGGTAGCCGTTTGGCGAGACACTCGAATGGGAGAACCTTGCTTCCCATAAAAAATGGTGGGAAACCAAATTGAAGCGCGATGGAATAGAGTAAAAAACGGACTTGCCCCTAACATGACATTGCAAATAAAACATCAATCCGTGTTTTGTTGAAATATAAACTCAAAGCAGCTCATTGTACTGTTGGAGATGAGGGAAAGAGTAAGCATCTCATTGCATTTCCATTGTTGGAGACGGGGAAAAGAGAAACAGAGGAAATCGTTGCGATTTTTCATCTACAAGGTTACAAGTAAGTTATTTTTATCAAAAGGTTAGTTCCTTTTGTAATGTCCATCTCCCTATGTTTATTTGTGTGCTCGTTTTCTTGCACCAACATTTTTATCTTTGTGAATGACAGTGTAAGTAGCTGACCATATATGGGTATGTAACGGTTATTACATTTTCTTCTATTCCTTCCCATTCCAACCAATTCTTTCATCAAAACCACAACTTACAGTAATAAAGAGACTCATCCACCGCTTAACTAAAGACTAAAAGTTTGTTACATAAATAAAACTATCAATATATTATAATATAATAAATACAAAACTACAAATACATATAAACACATGAGATCGAACTCATATTCCGTCTGCTTATTTCATTGCCTCATCCTATTTAAGCCAATCCGGTGCGATTCATATTTGGATGACTTAAATGGGCAAAATTTTTTTGGGTCGGTCTATCATGCTCATGTCACTTTCTTTGACATTTACAGTTTTTTAAAGTAAGTCGAGATAAATATATGAAGAAGATTTTTTTCGTTTTAAAAAATAACACTATTATACGGTTTGTAATTTTTCAAACGTGTAGGTATTTTTTTTTATAAATAATTAGATCCCGCTTATGTAAAACGCCAAACACATAGTTTGGCACTATTTCCTTTATTTATTTTTTTAATTCGAGTTGAGATGAAATGAGTCCATATTCGGCCTCCGGAACGTAAAATCCCTAAGCCCCCAACACATTCGCCTTCCAACCCTGCAGTCGTCGCCGACTGCAGCTCTCTCCGTCGTCGGCGTTAGTGGTCATCTCCTCCTTCCGCCACACTGATCTTCCACCCCACGCCGGCTTCTGCCCACGCTCCGGTGTCTTCAATCTTCGTTGCTGTAGCTTACAAGGTTTGTTTTTTTTTACTAACCTCAATAGTCGAGAAATAAGTGTTTTAGCCTGACTATAAACATTTAGCAAAGATGCCACAGATCATGAGGAGATGGTTTTTGGACTGATTTTTATGCGTAGATTAAGTTTGGACTGCATGGTTATGACAAATCTATTTCAAATTTGCTTCTAATATTTGATTTTGAAATCAATATTCTGTAAACTGTAGGATTTTGATACCAAAATTAATTTGGGCTTCAACTTTCTATCAAACTATCATGGCTGAACTTATGTCCAGAATTGCGTCCCCGCCAGATTCTAAATTCATTTTACGATGATAACAGAATGCATTGTATAATGAGTCCTTGTATTTGAGTCTGTTAAAAGACGTGGTTAATGCATTGTATAATGAGAGCTAACAGAGTGTTGAAGAAACAGAGACAGATGGGAATGTGCAGCAAATAAAACTTGAGGCGTTTATCACTCTTACTTTGTGAATCAATGTAAATTGCATATACACCCAATGAATTGAGAGAATCGTGGCGGAAGGGAGAACGATTTTATGGATTTCAAAATAAGCATACGAGAAGAGTTTTGTTTCGGGTTGTGTACAACGTGATTAGGAATCATTTCCCAAACACGCACAATAATGAGGCTGCGGGTTGTAATCACGGACCAATGATTTTATTCCATCATATCCATGATGTCTGCAGCTGTTTTCCCACGTACTTTATGATGGCGAGTTTCTCACTCATCCCTGTTTGAACATTCTCATATAGGTTAGGCAGAGACATGTCTTGAGTTTCTCCTTGCTTTTCTCGCATACTAATTGTTGAAAGCCTTACATGTAACTACATTTTTCTATTAGTCACCTGTATGAGTTTTTATTTTCCCTCCTTCCTGAATGTTCAGTTAAATCACTCAATTGCAATGGTCTATCTTATCTGGTAACTTTCTTTTATTTTTTCTTTGGGTCTTGCGGAAGTTCCGCAAATGTAGTATTGGTAGCATGAAAAGTAATCATTAAGTTACTTTAAGGCCTAATTAAGTCTGGAGATTACTTTATTGTTCAAGAAGCCTTTGATAAAATCTTATTTTATTGAGAAGGATCTCTCTGCAGTTGCTGTTACTATTGGTCCTGGTTCAAGTCTCTGCCTTTGCGGTAATACATGGTGTTATTTAATATCAGCACATTTCATTTCTTCCTTTAGAAGCTTGATGATTAAGCACAATGGCACTTGATAAATCTTATTTTGCTGAGAATGATCACTACCTATGGCCCTGGCTGAACTGAAGCTCTGTCTTTGTGGTAATATATCATGAGAGTTCAATTAATCACATTGAATAAAATAATAATTATAATAATAATAATAATGTCTAACAATATAAAAGGGCTCGTTAGTAAATTTGGAACCTTATCCTCCTTCTCGTTATGGTTGCATGCAACAAGTTTGCCCTAACCTCTGTGGTGGGTATACTTGTTTGATGGTTTTGGTCATGTGGATCTAGTTCTTGAAGAGTTATCTAGTTGGATCTTTGATTTATTTCAAAAGTCAAGTTCTTCACTAGTTTTGGCTTTCTGGTACTGCATTGCAGGCTTAGGGTTTTGATGGGTACAGAGAGAAAGAGGAAGGTCAGTCTGTTTGATGTGGTGGATGACTCTACCGTTAAAATGGTGAAAGCAAATGGTGGGGCCATCAATGCCAACAACACCATTGGTAACAGTCTAATCAATAGGTGGACTGGGAAACCTTACACACCAAGGTATCATGAAATTTTGGAGAAGAGAAAGACCTTGCCTGTATGGCAACAGAAGGAGGAGTTTTTTCAGGCTTTGAAGGCTAATCAGACGCTGATATTGGTTGGGGAGACTGGAAGTGGCAAAACTACCCAGGTTAGTTTGTTGATTCAAACAATATTTCTGGTATATCTCTGGCAATCAATCTAGGTTGCGGCAACAATGATTAATGGAGATCAGTTCAGTTTCCCCTGTTTCTGGAATCAAGTTTGAGTGGATCAGTTCCAATATCATTTCTTTTCTTTTTGTTTTTTTTGGAGCTGTGAGTCATGCACAACCACATAGGATAAAAAGGGTGGGAACTAATAAATATTGGGCCAAGATGTCAGTGAAAGCTGGAACTGGTTCATAGTTAGTACAATGGTAATTCTTTATTCACTCCACACGTTAGGATTCTAACATTTGTTTTGGTCTTTGCTTTCACTTCATTTTGGTCAGCCCCTTTTGAGGATGTTAGGATTTTAATGACTTAAGGTTTTGGGTGAACTGTCATTTATTGGGCTTCTTAGTATCTGGCATGCCCTACCAGTAACAACACATTCTACTGCCCTTAATATGCTTTGGGGTTCTAGTTGCACGAACTTCTATTGTTGATTTTTTTTTCGTGTCTCCAATTATTGATGTGTTTGTTTATCTTGTTTCGTTTTGGATTACAGATCCCTCAGTTTGTTCTGGAAGCTGTAGATTTAGAAACCCCTGATAAACGCAGGAAGATGATGATTGGATGCACTCAGCCTCGTAGAGTGGCTGCAATGTCTGTTTCCAGACGTGTGGCGGAAGAGATGGATGTGAATATTGGGGAAGAGGTTGGTTATAGCATCAGATTTGAGGATTGCAGTAGTGCCAGGACAGTTTTGAAGTACGTGTTTTTCTGTTAAAATATTTCCTGTAGTTGGTTCAGTCCTTAATATAGTTTCCCCACTTTTTGGTTCACATTTAGAGCATTGTCTAAAGTCATCTTTTCTTTTTCCATAATAGGTATCTCACAGATGGTATGCTTCTAAGAGAAGCAATGGCAGATCCACTTTTGGAGCGATACAAAATAATTATTCTTGATGAGGCCCATGAAAGGACATTGGCTACAGATGTGCTATTTGGTCTTCTTAAGGAAGTGCTTAAAAATAGACCTGACCTGAAGTTAGTTGTTATGAGTGCAACTCTTGAGGCTGAAAAGTTTCAGGGCTATTTTAATGGTGCACCTCTTATGAAAGTTCCTGGGAGGCTCCACCCAGTGGAAATTTTTTATACTCAGGAACCTGAAAGGGATTACTTGGAAGCTGCCATCAGGACTGTGGTGCAGATTCACATGTGTGAACCTCCTGGAGACATACTAGTATTTTTGACTGGTGAGGAAGAGATAGAAGATGCATGCCGCAAAATATCAAAAGAAATTGGAAATTTGGGAGATCAGGTAGGCCCTGTCAAAGCTGTTCCCTTGTACTCAACTCTACCCCCAGCTATGCAGCAAAAGATTTTTGAGCCAGCTCCACCTCCACTTACAGAGGGTGGACCTCCTGGAAGGAAGATTGTGGTATCAACAAATATAGCAGAAACTTCCTTGACAATTGATGGTATAGTTTATGTTATTGACCCAGGGTTTTCCAAGCAGAAGGTTTATAACCCAAGAGTTCGAGTTGAGTCTTTATTAGTATCTCCGATATCAAAAGCTAGTGCACACCAGAGATCAGGGCGTGCTGGAAGAACTCAACCAGGGAAATGTTTTAGACTTTACACTGAGAAAAGCTTCAATAATGATCTTCAGCCCCAGACCTATCCTGAAATTTTAAGATCTAATCTTGCTAACACTGTCCTTACCTTGAAGAAACTGGGTATAGATGACTTGGTGCATTTTGATTTCATGGACCCACCTGCTCCTGAGACCTTGATGCGGGCACTGGAAGTGTTGAATTACTTGGGTGCACTGGATGATGATGGTAACTTGACAAAGTTGGGAGAAATTATGAGTGAATTTCCCTTAGACCCGCAGATGTCAAAGATGCTCGTTGTGAGTCCCGAATTCAATTGTTCAAATGAGATCCTGTCAGTCTCTGCCATGCTTTCAGGTACTATTTTAAATTCGTTTTTAGTGTGTCTTGAGTCCCACTATATGTCAAGGGAATGGGGTTCTGCTGGGCTTCCTTTTCAAATGGAGGCCTAGCTATTGTGCATGTGCATATACAGTCTTGTGCATATGTTGGGGTTGTATGACTGCTTACATGTGTTAAATCACGCATGAATGTGGCCAGTGAAGGGTGTCCATTTAGGTTGTCATCAGTAAATGTCTTCTTTGGGTTCCATGCCACTGGCTGGCATGCACCATAGGATTCTAAGTAAGTGCTGATGCAGATAGTTGCAGTTTTTCAGTATTCTCTCATGAAGCAATTGGTGTGGTCTCGCCTCTATGCATCTGCTGACCTACGATATTCCTCCTCTGTGATAATCAATTTCTTTCTTTAGTACCCAATTGCTTTGTCCGGCCTAGGGAGGCACAAAAAGCAGCTGATGAAGCGAAAGCTAGGTTTGGGCATATTGATGGAGATCATCTCACCCTCTTGAATGTGTATCATGCATACAAGCAAAACAGTAAGTGCTTATTTTTGTCACACTTACATTGTGTTTTTAATCCTTTGCCGTTAATACATTCCCTGATGTGAGGCATGTATACTGTGTGAATGCCTTCAGATGAGGATCCCTCTTGGTGCTACGATAACTTCATTAATCATAGGGCTTTGAAAGCAGCTGATAATGTTAGACAACAACTAGTGCGCATCATGACCAGGTTCAACCTAAAGTTATGCAGCACTGACTTCAACAGTCGTGACTACTATGTCAACATAAGAAAGGCTATGCTCGCAGGATATTTTATGCAGGTAGCTCACCTGGAGCGCACAGGACACTACTTGACAGTAAAAGACAACCAGGTTTGCTGAAGACAAGTTTCTTTTAATTTCTTTGTTTTTTTTTACCACAATAACAGTTGAACGTGTTGGTTTTTTTTCTTGTGTTTTGTTGATTTTAATGTGTTTGTGTGTTTAGGTGGTGCACTTGCATCCATCAAATTGCTTGGACCACAAACCTGAATGGGTCATCTACAACGAGTATGTTCTAACCAGCAGGAACTTTATTCGTACAGTGTCGGACATACGGGGGGAGTGGTAAGGTTTTCTTCTGCATCAGTTTTTTTTAATGTTGCACGCTGATCAAACACAATTTGACTAGCTTGTAACTGGAGAAATTGGAAATCATGTTCAAATTGAAGCCTGGTGAAATCTGAACTTTTTTTCAGTTAAAATGTTAGTCAATAAAGCGTTAGTCTATACGTATCCGGTTCTGTTGAGCAATTAAATATCAAATATTCCAAGTGGAAAATATTTTATACAATGAGGGCTATGTGCTCAGTTTTCCCCCCCCCCAATGTTGCACGAAGCTATTTTCCCCTTCAATCTTCCAGATGTGCTTACTTTTCAGGCATACAATTATTATTTGATGCAGGCTAATTGATGTAGCACCTCATTACTACGATTTATCCAATTTTCCACAATGTGAGGCTAAGCGTGTTCTTGAGAGGCTTTACAAGAAGCGGGAGAGGGAAAATGAGGAAGCCAGGAGTCGGAAATGAAGTCTCAGCCGTCCACAGATATCAAGTGATACCTTTGCTAAAATCCTTTACGGTTTTATTACCTCCGAAGGGAATGCTTAAGCATTGGCTAGAGTTCTTTGTGCTATTCATTACGAATATATTAGTAACGTGTTATCTTCCTTTTATGCTAGTTGAGCTGTAACCTGTCAAGCAATTGATATTTATGCGATTGTTTTTTTAGTTTTCCTATCTTGGTTCTATTTCCACTGGTATTATTGCCAAGGTGAGAATGAAGCTGACATAAAATTGTGACCCCACAATCTGATGTGCATTTTTCTGTGAGTTCGAATCGACGCTGGTTAACTGGAAAGTTTGAAAAGCCTCCACAGGAATGTATTTTTCGGTGAGGAGTTTGAATTTTGAATCAAATCTTCTTCCTTGATTTCCTTTTAGCATAAAACAACCCTGTTCCTAATGATGCGGGATGCTATTTTTTTGCTTATACCAAACAATGCTTGGGGTGATTTACTGCGACAGCTTTCTAGTGTCATTTTTCAAAGATACTTGGATTCTCAGGCTTTGTCTGTTTTCTGATTTTGAAAGTAGTTTTTTTTTAAATGAAAACTTGTTTGATAATTTATTTTTAGGTAATTTCTTCAATTAAAAGAGAAAAATTGAGACAAGCTAAATTGTTTTTAATTTTTGTTTGTTTCTTTTTTAAAAAAAATTGGAGAACTCTTTCTTCTTTGCTCGATGGCTTTTCAACCATTTTGAAAACTTGAGTTCTTATTGAGGTTTCGTTATTTGGTTTCAGTATGTTTTGTTCTCAAAAGCTATTTTTTAAAATAATTATCTGAACGTATTTTTGCTTTTTTTAAAATGTGTTTACATAATTTTACAAAATTGTTTTTTAAAAGATAGAAAACATCAAGGTTAAAAAAAAAGAGGACTGAGTATGGTTAGTGGGTTAGATTGTGGTTTACTCAGAGTTAGAGCAATTGTATTAAAATAATATAATTTAATAAATTATATTTTATGTTATAAAAATTAATTTATTAAATCTTGAATAATGTCTTACTTTACGCATATATTAATGATACAAAAAAATTTAGTTAAAATGAATTAATTTTATTTTCCCTTAGAGTAAATTTGTGTAAATAGAAATTAGGAAAGTAAGAGGTAGTTTTGTTATTTTTTTTATTTAATGAAAGCCAACTCCATCACGATAATATACTGTCAAAACTCTATCTAGTAACCATTGACTCCATGTATCAAAAAAAAAAAAAAAACCATTGACTCCCCTTCATCAAATTCCTTCTTCGCATCCGTCGTACTCGTATCTGTTTTTCAAAGTTTAAATCAACTCCATTGCAGGTCAAAAAAAAAAAAAAATCAACTCCATTGGCATGCTGACAGCATTTGAATGCAACCATCGTCAATCTCATCTCCATATTGCCTTCTTTATATCTTTTTTTTTTGTTATAAAAATTTAAGAAAGGGGGTTGGACTCACCTATGATCCAAAAGCATGCCACCTAACTCATGATCTACTGGGCATGTCCATGCGGGTACTGGAGTATGTTAAGCAAGTCATTTACTTTTAGCCATGCAGGTAGGTCAACCCAGCTTCACTAAGCTATGTTGATGCTTCCCCAAACGACGTGATTGGAGTCACAACAAGTGGCACTCCCTAGGATCGAGCACTCTCCCTTTAAATGAGAGTACTAGCTCAATCTCTTCACCAGTTGATGGGTGACTTCTTTTAGTTCTTTATATCTAATAACATTGCCAATGACCCCCTGTTAACATCACTCTTAGTCTCCATCTCCATTTATGTTCTATTATCGCCTATCTCTTCCATAATAACCCACATCTTTCATCTTTAATTCCATCTTTTGCTATGTTTTTTGGCTTTCAAATATTTTTAAATCCAAACTGGGTAATCCACTTAACCTAGTGGATTGATCAGGTCGTTACAGGTTCAACCAATCCTCGTTTTAAAAGATGAAATAGACTGAACCAATAGCCGGTTCACCGGTTTCGGATTAATAAATTGATTTGAAAAAAATGTAAATATGAGTTTATTTAAATTTTTAAGGATTGTTTGGATTAATGACAAAATATACTTTTCCAACATCATTTACAGCTTACCATATAAGTATGTAGGAAAACTTTTATATCGATTTTAGGCGATAAATCAGAAATACAGAAACAAAAACAGCAATTGGACCAGAAAAGGCAATTGCATTATAAGGACGCAATTGAACAGATGCCTAAGGACACGATCTAATAGATCGTTGTATCGAGTAGTTGGATCGTAGTCTCTTACCATAAAAATGGCTGCATGCGCAGCAGCACCAACTATGAGAAATCCACCAATCCACATGTGATGTGTGAACAATGAAAGTTGTGTACTATAGTCAGTAGCTAGATACGGATAAGGAGGCATAGAATACATATGGTGAGCTACAACAATGGTTAAAGAGCCTAACACAGCTAGGTTAATAGATAATTGAGCATGCCATGACGTTGTTAGGATCTCATATAGGCCTTTATGGCCCTGGCCTGGAAATGGACCTTTATGAGCCTCTAAAATATCTTTTATACCATGACCAATACCCCTCTTCTTGCGCCAAAGATCTTACCATTTCTGAAGTAACTGGAGTTACATCTATTTTTCCATTTCAATTCAAGAGTTCTTATGTGTTTCCACGCCCCTTCGAGACCCCGAAAAAACTCAAATCAAACTGTATCCATTGTTTTATAGATGGGTTCTGAAATTTTATTGTTCTATTTAATCTATTTAATTTAAATTAATTCATTAATTCAATTTCTAAATGGAATTAAAAAATATCTACATTTTGGAATTATAATGTATTGGATTTTCCGTTATTTAAATCGTGTATCTCCGTCACTTGTAGTGATTTATCATTCAATGAATGACCGAAAAAAGGATCCATTGATCCAATTATAAATATAAAGTGATTTCTCTTTCCCCTTCAAGTTTACCTACTACAGTACCAGCGTGAATATGATCTCCACCAGACAAACGTAACGCTTTAGCTAATACACGAAAGTGCATACCATGATTCTTCTGTCTATCGATAACTGCATGCATTGCACGATGGATATGAAGAAATAGACCATTATCCCGGCACTAATGAGCCAAGCTAGTATTTGCAGTGAATCCTCATGTTAAGTAGTCATGCATTACGATAGGAATGCCCAATTCTCATTATCTATGTTACGTCAGATGTTCTATGGATACAAGTTTTTTAATAAACCAAACTCTTTATTTTTTGATTCTGGGCCCCGAGAGTTATTTATTTCCATTTCTATCCTTGTACCTATAATAGGTATTGGTATTTATCCGGATTTCATTTTCTCATTATTAGTTGACAAGGTCGAAGCTATTCTATCTAATTTTTTATAGATAGTTTTCATGAATAAATGACTAAAACCAAAAAATGAAAGAGAGCAAAAAAATCCTATTTTTTTTAATAGTGTTCATTGTACAATGAAAAAAATCTTTTTAGATTAACTTAAAAAAAATGAATTGGAATTGTAACCAGATACGTTTGGTGTTTGTGAGAACCCCTTGAATCACTACATTACTTGATTTAAAGGGTTCTCGACGGTTTGGTTTATGTGAAGTTTTCTTATCCTTTACATTTTTTATATTTTTTATTAAACACACTTTTATAACGTTAAGAAAAACAAAACTTTAATCTTCCTAAAAATTCAATAGACCCTTGTCCTTAGGATTGGATGTAGCATTAAATGTAATAGAAAATATACTAAATATATAGGACTATTTGTTAGGTGTTGTAATTTTCACGTAATCTTGTTATAAATGAAGTTCCATTTCTATCTATCCGAATCCTAAATGAGCCATAATTGTAAATACATCAGAGTCTCTCCATACTTTCTTCATCCCTCCACGCTCACACCGCACTCTCTTCCTATGGAATGCTTCCACTTTGCCTCTCCTTGACATGCTCTCTGCTTTCCTTCTCTCCTAATTCAAATTCCATTTGTTTATGGTTATTAGATCACATGTCAGAGTACATGTAGTCATGATGTATTTTTTTTATTCAAGTGTTTAACGAGAGGTTGGAATAATTTATTCTTAGTGATTTTATAGGGTTTTGAATAAGTATGTGATAAATGTTTGTCTCAATTTACATGAAAATATTTTTCAAATACTTTTGAGATTACTCAGAGAGAGAGAGAGAGACACTTACTTGGTATGGTAAATTAATTCAATATAATACTAATTGCAAAATATTACAATGAATCAAATAATTTTCATTGTAAAAAAAAAAAGTAATTTAGATTCCAACCTATATGAATTACCATAGGAGTACTTGTACCATTCATGAATCAACATTTAATCATTTATATCCTTCATTTTTAGCATTGATAGAATTATAAAAATTATTTCACATTTATTTTTATTATTTTTAGATAAAACATGAATTTCTTTGGGAAATTTAGTCTCAGGTCTCAAATAAGCAACTTATTTACGAAAAGGTCCAATGGATGAAAATAATTATTTGAGGTCCCAAGGCAGGAATTCATGTTATCAATATCAGTGCATGATGTTGTCATTCTGAGCACATAATGTTGTCATTACCATCGCATATGGTGTTGTCAACACCAGCGCTTGCTGTTGTCGATATAAGGATCTTATGTTGTTAACGAGACCTTTTCGTAAATATTTTCATTCATCGGACCTTTTCATAAATAAGTTACTTGTTGGAGACCTCAGAATAAATTTTCCAATTTCTTTTTATGATTGCTTTATTGCATTTCAAACACATTCTATCGTATTACATCTCCATTTATTATATTCTATTTTTTTGTACAGATATTACATTCCATTGCGTTTATACACGATTCATAAGCTCAAGAATGAATCGAAATAAAAATAGTTAAAAATATTAAATTTAATATAAAAATTATGCGATTTCCAACCAATAAATGAGGATATTTAAAAAAACATGCTATATTTATTGTATTTGTTTATGATTTAAGTCACCATATTAAATTAAAATACACATAAAAAAAGTACTATGTAGGTTTAATGTAGTTAACTATGTTACTCAATATTTTATAAAGGAGTGAGTAATTAATTTACCTAGTGATCAGTATTTATATATCATATAAAACCTCTCTCGACCTGTAATAGTGTTTTACCAGTGATACACATTCAGATGGATTCTTTAGATTTCATATAAGTACATAAAAAACAAATTAGCAATTCATATACAATACATTAAATATTGGTAATACTACATCATATCTTATGATTTTTTATTATATTTTAGTTCAAAATTAAAATTAAACTGAGTCCCTATTGCCTCTTTTGTAAGAATTACTATCAGAAAAGTAAGACAAGGTAATTAAGTACGACATTTTATGACAGTATAATGTTTCTCTCACAATATGAAGGAAGAAAGAGCAAAGATGCCACCGATATGGATAATAATGGTCTTGTAGCTAGGGATGATAGAACACAAAATAGGGTATATGTGCAATAATTTTGATTTGATTTAGTTTTGAAACTTTGAACTATAATTTAACACTTAATCCTGCTTATGTTTATGTTTTGAATTAGAAATTTTACTTTTATCTATCTAAAAATAATAAAAGATAGCAAGATTTTGATGAAATGTCATAAAGCCCGTGGCTTTGGTCCTGAGCGAACAAGCTTGAAAGCTAGTTTTGAGCTGGGTTCAAATGCCTACACACCCACTCTTACGTTAGTTCAGTTTAACTGAAAAAACTATTTCTTTTAACATATGATATAAATATTCGATATGAATTTAATTTAACTTGCATAAATGTATTTTTTAACGGTATAGCATACATACCTGTAAAAAACTGTAAACAATAGAGTTGAGTCTAATTAAAGGAGCTAATCCTTTATAATATGATAAACTAATGTTTAAATCTTAACATGTAGAGGTTCTTATGTTTTTTACCCCGAGGATCATTTCCAACAAGAGAATATTGATGGCTAGTTTGGTATGTTGGAATTGATTTTGGTGGAAATGGATATGGATATGAAGATGGAAATAAGATGGAAATGATGATGAAAATTGATATAAATATAGAAAAAAATGAGAGGTCAAAAAATCAATTCCATGGAATTGAAAACAATTCCATGGATTATATCATGGAATTCATTTTTACCCATTTTGAATTCCATTTCCATTTTCAATTCCAATTCTACCATACCAAACATAGGAAATAAATTTCATTTCCAATTCCACCATACCAAACATAGCATTATGACTTAAAAAAATTAGTAACTTTACAAGTATCAAGACATCAACAATGAGGTTGGGTTTACAGAAATAGGATAATATCTCGCAACATAAATTAAATTTTGAATCTCTATTGAATGATGTGATCAAATGTAGTGCGCAGCAATAAATCAAGCTCAATTACTTTTGTTCGAATGATACACGTACTTTGAAAAAAATAATTTTATAAATTATTTCTAATATATTTATTGTAATAAAAAAAACTTGAACCTTATTAATGGTTCGTATCTATTGGATTATGCGATAAAAATTATTTTTGCAACGAGATTTAAGATTTTTAAGGTTAATATATGATTTAAATTTTGACTCATTTGGAAAATGCTAAAGAGTGAAAATACATCAACAAAAAAAAAAGATAAAATCAATACAATCTTTTTTGACTCATTTAAAAACGTGGTGAAAATATATTTTTACGTAAATTAATATAAATATATAAAAAAAATTATCTCATTCAACATACTTCAAGAAAGAACGCTGCGAAGAAGGGGAGATAATTGGTTTTACCTTAGTTTGGTCTTGTACAAAGGTTAGGAATATTTAGCAAGAACATTTTTTTAAAAAAAGAAACAAAGAGAAGAATTTAGAGATAAATTGATAAAATAACGACAGGATGGTGCATAAACAGCACACGTATGCGGAGAAAGAATACCTCGATCACTACGCTATTCACTGCAGGCGTAGCAGCAATCAGCTGTTCCCACCTTCACTCCCCCCGGGTTCCTCCTCTATATCTGTGTCTCATTCTCACTCCTCCTCCTACATCTTCAAACTTCAAAGTTCAAACCCCTCTCCCCCTCTCTCTCTGAACCATACTACTATCATAGAATAGAATCTAGCCTGCTTCTACTATAAACTTCACCGTTTCCAACGAAACCCTGTTTTCTTTCACGCTCCTCAACCACGACTAGCCCCTATGGACTCTTCTTCCCACAGCTGGCTTGCTTTCTCTCTCTCCAATCACTCCTCTCTCTTTCATTCTTTCTCCTCTCCTCCGCCAGGTTATGCTCTCTCCACATCTCTTCTTCTCCCTCCCTTCTATCTCTCTCTCTCGGTATATATTTTTTCCAATGAAAAACTAACTTTTTGGCTTAGGGAGCACCGCTGATGTTGTGTCACCAGAGGCGGCCGGAGGAGGAGGTGCAACCAACAACAGCAACAACCTCTCCTTCGCCGGAGACGTCCCTAAGTTCGAGGACTTCCTGGGCGGAACCTCCGCTACGTCGGTCACAGCTGCAGTACCCGCGCCGCCTCTTCCTCCTCAGTTCTCCACCGACAACAACATATTCTGCTCTGAGCTCAAAACCATAGCCGCCGGCTTCCTCCCCGGCTTGGCCGCCGCTGAACTGCATAAACAGTCGGTGGCCCTGGCCGTGCCGTCGTCTAAGAAGACTGCGGACACCTTCGGCCAACGCACCTCCATATACCGTGGCGTCACTCGGTACTGCTCTTCTTATACATGTATAAACTCTACCTCAACCTCTCAGAAACGAAAACCTGTTTTTGACTTGTTCTTTTGAATCATCTCAGACATAGATGGACCGGGAGATATGAAGCTCATCTATGGGATAATAGTTGCAGAAGGGAAGGCCAAAGTAGGAAAGGAAGGCAAGGTAATGAGTTCTTCACTACTGATTCACATACTTCTCTTCTGTCATAGTTATAAGGTTATGAGCTTCTCATGAATCGTGCATATCACGCGCCAAACGGGTGGAAGAGTCCCGAGTCTGCGAGAAGGCTTCATATATATATATATATGTGTGTGTGTGTGTGTGCCGGAATAAATGGGAACATGAGAATGTGCTTGCTTGGGGATCAAATCCCAATAATGAGTTACGTTTTGAAACTAGACGAAGCAAGCGAGCAAGTTGAGCCTTTTTTATTTTATTTTTTGCTTTCTTTACAGTGTAATGAATGTGTACTACTATGTTGTTGGTATGTGAATAAATGTTGAAGGATGAAGAAGATTTTAATGGATTCTTATTTATTTTGTTGCATTTGGCGGCTTCCTGGTGCGGTGAATAATTGCTTGCTGGCCTGGTCATTATTATGATTCTTCAGTTTATTTGGGTAAGTTTTTGGCTTTGAACCGTTATTATTATCATTTCGTTTCATTTTCAAGAATTCCTATGTTTCAACCATTTGTTGTTTTCTGAAAGAAACATGTTTCTGTTCATCGAAGGTGGCTACGATAAGGAAGAGAAAGCAGCCAGAGCTTATGATCTTGCTGCTCTTAAATATTGGGGTCCAACAACAACCACCAACTTTTCAGTAGGCTTCGATCTTCCTTACTATTTCTCTCCAAGGATTCCTTTAAATAATTTGCTGATTAGTTTCTCTGTGTGATGCAACTCTGGTAGATTTCGAACTACGAGAAGGAACTGGAACAGATGAAGAACATGACAAGACAGGAATTTGTTGCTTCACTACGAAGGTAATGATATCATTTGCATTTTTCTAGCTTTTGGATTTCACTTTATTTACTTGTTCATGCAAGTTCGAGTCTTTTTTACAGTTTTATTCATTTTCTTCTCTCCACTTTGTAGGAAGAGTAGTGGTTTCTCTAGAGGGGCTTCAATATACAGAGGAGTGACAAGGTAGATATGTAGTATTTATGTAACATATTGATTGTGAGTGAATGCTTCATAGCTTTATCTGTGCCTTTGAATGGGTTGCTTTTGGCCCGTAGCATCTGTTGTACTATATATATATATATATATCTTTATTTGTTTCTTTTTTTTTTGATTTTGATTCTGAGTGAATAAACTAATATAAATACTAATGTGAAAAGTTCAAACTTTGAAACATGGCCTTTTGTTTTCATCTCAGGCACCACCAGCATGGGCGATGGCAAGCAAGAATTGGCAGAGTTGCCGGAAATAAAGACCTTTATCTCGGCACTTTTAGTGAGTCATCTATTATTTCTTTTTAATTAGATTAGATTTCACAGACTCCATTCAAATGATCCAGTCATAGATATTAAATTTTGGGGAAAAAGGGAAAAATAAAGTGAAGAGTGTAAAGAGAGAAAATGACCCCATATACTATGTCACTATCTTTTTTGAATTAATGCATGATCATATGATTGTACGATATTCAATTTGCTCTTTAGTGTGGGAATCATTAATTAATACATCTTGAGTTATATGAGATTACAATTGAGATTGAACTTCGAGCTTTCTATTTTTTTCCTGGGGTCATTGCACTTTTATAACAAATTTTGTTTTTTTACTATGTTAGGTACTCAAGAAGAAGCTGCAGAAGCATATGACATAGCAGCCATAAAATTTAGAGGGCTAAGTGCGGTGACCAACTTCGACATGAGCCGATACGACGTGAAGAGCATAGCCAACAGCAGCCTTCCGATCGGAGGATTCTCATCCAAAGCCAAGAACTCATCAGAATCTTCCGCAGCATTGGACTGCAAAAGCAACGAGGGAAGCGACCACCGGTTGGCCGACAACAAAAACAACAGCAGCAATGAACATATAATCGATCGAGACCCGTTGTCCTCATCGGCGCCCTCCAACCACCAACTCAGCTTCGCCATACCCATCGTCAAACGAGATCCGCCAACCATCGATTACTGGTCCAATATCCTGGGCTACCACCATACATCATCATCTCTCCAAAACAGCGTTACCGTTGCCTCTCCTTTGCAAAACTACAGCAGCAACAATAATGGCTCAAGCGTACCGTTCGGGTCGGAGTTGCAGAGAAATAACAACGCATTTATGGATGGTGGCATGATTGTTCAGAACATTCAGCAGCAGAAACAAAGTGGAAGCAATAATAACAACAATAGTACTGGCACTCTGGATTCAAGTTCGAGTTCAGGGATCCCATTGGGCACACCCATAGGCTTAAACAGCAACAGTAGTTATGAGAGTTCTGGATATGGAAACTGGAGTACAGGGACTGGCCTGCACACATTCCCAACACATGCAACAAAAGGAAGTCTCTTTCAAACGCCAATATTTGGGATGGAATGAGTGGGGAGGGAGAAAGAGATCAGGGAAGGAAGATGGATCCGAAGGGGATGAGAATCTGTGCATAATGATGATGAAAGGGAGGGGAAGGGAGTGGGTGGGTGGTGTTTTTAATAAATTTACGAGACCCTAAGCTTGGCTGACATTGTACGACGACTAACTTGGAAACGAGAAAGAAAGTTGTTTTGGTTTAAGCTTGGATTTTTCTTTTGTTGCTTCTTTCGTTTTCGCTCTGTTGCTTGCTGTCTCCTTGTTCACTGACATGTATAATGGGAAAGGAATGTTTTGTGAAATTGTGATCCTTTGACTCTCTCCCTCTCTATCTTGCTTCTTGGAAGATTAACGTTATTTTCGGTGTAATCTCGTCGCCTAACTAGATGGAGTGGTTAAATAATTTTAATGGTAAGTCTGTTGTCTGAGATCAAAAGGCAGATGTAAGGCATGCTTGAAGTCTTTTTTTTCTTGGAAAGTCCATTTTGGGTAGTTTTTGCGCCTCTTGTTCAAGTGTTTACTTTCACAACACGTCTTGGCAAACAGGAATTACAAAATTTTTTAATTCGTGAGATAGCTAATATTTTGTACTATAGCAGTAAAATATATTTGTTATACATGATTAAATTAATTTTTCAAAACCCACAAATTATTAATTTAATTAGCTCAAGTATGTATGATTAAAGGTAAATAGGAGGACATGGTAGTTTTGTGTTCAAAATTTTGAGAACTTGGATCCGAACAACTGTACGGAGGATTTGGATTTTTAACAAGCACCTGGTTCTAAATGTATAGCATAATTTATAGTGTAATCTGCAATAAAAAATGGGAGAATTATTTTAAAATCCCGTTACGAATTAATTATTCTAAGGTTTTAAAATGCTGTTAATGGTTGCCGCTTTACTTGTCAATAGTGCTCATCGACTTGTTATTAACAATATCTTAGAACATTAGAGTAATTAACTCGCAATTTTGAGATCTAAATGCAATTCTCCCATATAAAATTGATTCTATATTTAGATCAAGTAATACTAATTTGTCTTTTAAATGTTACATGACCATGTTGGGGGCTTTTGTTGATGTCTTGTGATGCTTTGTTATTATATCACATGTCCAAGGGTCTCAGCTACTTTATGAAATAATAATAATAATGGTTTAGTTTTACGTTGTACTTGGTGACACTCCTTGGTCTAAATTTATTAAAAGCAATGAAGAATTAATCATCATGACGCGAAGACAAAAAGGAATTAAAAAAAAGTTGGAGTACTAATATATATGTGATGATTCGGATGATAATTATTACGAGCCTCGAATATGCATATGAATATTTGACTGAAAAGTGATGAAAAATGAAGATGGATTAATTATTTATATGGCTCTTTTTAGAATCATCGGAATATAAATGATGTTAAATTTTTTTTTTGCCGAAGATGTTAAAATTAAATAATGGGCTTTCGTGTCTTTACATATTGAAGTCACAGTACTGAAGTTCTAGTCTCATAATTATATTTATTAGAGAGGGTCCCAACTCTTACGTACATGTTAATTTTTTACCTGTACGTACATCTTAATTGATAGTCATACTACTAAATTAATAATTTAATATAATACCGTTAAGCAATTAGCTTGGTAGCTTACACACACACATTAAATCTCATTTTGACCACCCTTAGTTTTCTTTTTAAGAATTAATTTTTTCCATCATTTACAAACCCCAATAGACAACTTTGACCCTTTTTTATTTAACTAGTTCCTATCATTAAGTCAGGCAGATTAATTTTAAAAAAATAATAAACATAAATATTTTAGAGTAATTTATTTAACTTTTTTAAATTTTTTTAAAATTAATTAACTGAATATTATATTAATGATGGGCTAATATACAAGTAATAAAGTAAACGAATTAATTGCAATGTTTGATTGGAGGGTCCAGGCATGGTAGCTTTCGAGGTGCTCCAAAGCTGTTTCAAAAGGGTCGGCAAGGTGTTGCTTATCTCTCTGTATAGTATAGACACTAAGATATTTGAATCAAGATATGAGAAAGGAAATTTACCCTTAATTTAAATTGTATTACTATTTTTTTTTCTAAGTCTTGAATTTTGGACAAAACTACAAATTATGAGTCAACTAACCTTTTACCAACTAGATCAACAATTTATGATATGTCCAAGGATAAAATAATAATTATGTGGCAATAAAGGAATTAAATGTTTGAATTTTAAAATTTATTGTCAGTTTGATAAAATTAAGAATTTATTACAATAAAACATATAAAAAATAATTAACGTTTTTTAAGTTTAAATGATTAATAAATTAAATATTCAAACAACAACTATGGAACATTATATAAAATGATTCAAAATAGGAAAATTGTATGTAATTGTCTTTTTTGTTGTACATTGAAGTGTATGGTAATAATGTACGATGAGACATGGAGATATCTAGAGAACATTTGTGGAGAAGGAAATAAAATTGCAAAGTCCAATTATATGCATGAAAAAGTAAATGAATTGAAACTAATGGTATATGAATCGAGTGAACAAAGAACTTAATAATATTTCATAAGTTAAAGTGGCAGATCAAGTGAATATCCTTTGTGGGGTAATGACAACCTGATTATATAACTTATGAGATCAATTCAACATAGATTAAGGGTTTATTTGGATTCGTTTTTAAAAAGTAAGTTTATATAAATCAAAATAAAATTTATATTAAATACTTATTTTATTCATCGTAAATTGTATATACAAATTAGTCTCAACCGTTAATTCGAACATATATATTAACTTAGAACGTTGAAAATTAATTAGAAAAAAATAAGGATTTCCTTTAATAATTTGAAAGGTGACTTAAGGGGGGTCACAAATCACAAGTTTGACCAAAAAGTTCAAAGAATCAATATTCAAGAGTATAATGAAAGAAGGAAAATGCTCTTGGGAGAGAGATCATCAATATATATGGGCTTTGTTTGGTAAGGCCGTTGGGAAAACGGATACAGATTCCGAAGTACTTTATGTGAGAGGAATTTTGTCTCGGTAAGAGTGTCCGTTGGCCAAACGGCCAAACCAAACGCAGCTATGGTGTGTTGGATGTGTGCCTCTTTAACCTGCGGCGGGTTAATTTATCAGTCCTTTTTTTTGAAAAATTAAAATTGATTTATAAAATAAAAATATGTAAAAATTTTATTATAATGTAAATCTAATTAATATTGGATCATTATTGATAATTTGATTTTATGGTTTATATTTGGTTTGAATTCAACCTTATAAAGTTTATTATATATGTTTGAATTGTGTTATTTAAAATTTGAATTAAATATTTTATATTCAAACTGCAGTGTATTTTTATTTTTCATTAATCGCTGCAGATTTTTATAAATTCAATTTATGAAAAGGGTATTTCATTTCAGATGTTAAAAAATAAAAAAGAAATTTTCAAATGAAGTTGACAAAATATTATAAATAAGAAAAAAAATGAAAAAATATGATGCGTTGATTGGTCTGCTTTATTTCTACTTTTTTTGTGACTGTTTTCCCTTTTAGACTCTTAAAAAAAGGGGAAAAAACTTTGGCAGTTTGCGAAGTCCGTTTCATAATAATTAAAATAAAAAAAATGGAAAACAAAGTGAGAATGTAAAGAACAAAGAATTAAAATGTCATTTCTTGTCTCTTGTTTAAACCTCTTTTTGATGATGACTGTCCTCTGTCCCTTTCGGCGCTCATTAGATTCTTCCCCCACCATACTCTCTCATCTTTGACCACTACTTTGACCATTTTAATTATCACTTGAATTAAATTGAAGCATATATAAAAAGAGCCAAAATAATATCACAAATGTGTTTAATCATGGGAGATTTAGGTTCAAATTCCATCAAAGGAAGTTATTTATAAAAAGATCCCAAGAGGTTATCAATGACAAGTTGAGGAACACCATTGACAAGTGGAGCAACTACCATTGACAACTCTTAGGACCTTTTCATAAATAACTTCCTTCCATGAGGCTTGAGACTAAATCTCCCTTTAATTATCATCAATTAAATTTGCTTCAATAATGATGATAATTTTGTGCAATCGTGTGGCCAGCTTCTACAATCATTTGAGTTGCTCAAACTATCATATGATATTAATGTTCAAATTCACTTAATCATTAATTCTGACCAGTTTTTGTTCGGTGAATTGCCGAGTTAGTTGCAAATGTGGTGGGATATTGATGGTTAATTAAACTGTTCATTTGATTTGAATTTTTTTCAAAGATAAATGCTACATTTAACATTTTGATATTATTTTTCCATAGCATTTATTATTTTAAATTTATTTATTCCACTTTTAACAAAAAAAATTATTTATACTACAACCAACAAAAATTCGTGCAGCTAGGTATTGGAATTTAAGTGTTATGGATGACATATGATCAGGAGACAACACTCTTACCGATAAGATATTTATGCTGAGTCAACAAACATCTGTTTGGGTGATGGCATTATTACGCTTTTAATCCTTTATGGATGACATTAATCCAAAAAAAATTTTGAGCATCCAATGACACTTCATAAAAATTTTTACAGTCAAAATGACACTTTACTCTTTGTTATATATATATATATATCATATAATATAGGATATTTATTACATCTTTCTCATATTGCCATTGTTTAATATTTTGGTTTCCAAAATCAGACCAGCCATGGACATGGGTTTAAATGGAAGAAAAATTGAAAGTTACTTGATTTTCAAACAAAGTGAATGGGTTTTAAGCCTCTCATTGAATGATATTATATTACTCGAAGTGCCTTATAAAAAATACCCCAAGAAATATTTAATTAACTTCATATAAAGCATAGCTACTCTCTCTCTCTCTCTCTCTCTGGGGATGAACATATCCGCTTTATATGTGAAATAGATTTAAATATTTTGTTTGTAATAAAAATAATTAAGCTTGGTAATTAACCCTGGATTAATGGAATGAACGTGACAAAAGTGGTCATGAAAGCAACCTTTATCAACCCTTCAACTTCACCAAAATGGATTTTCTTTGGATATTTAATTATACATTTTTTAATAAAGAATATCTCCACAGGATTTGGATTCGAAGAGGCTAACATCCCCTAGGGATCACTAATTCACTATAGATAGGGCATACATATATAACAATAATTCTTCACAATTATTTTTTTAAACAGATTCGTACTCTTTAAGTAACACGACAGATCTTCTTACTCATTATATATATACATATACATATAGATATATAGGTACTTCAATTTATATCGTTGTTTTAGCTTGAAGGCACCATTATTGGAGCTTGTTAGGTCGTCTTTATTATCCTCTTGCAGTGTACAGGTTAGCATTCTATAGGGACTACGTGGTGCATGATCTATGACTTACGTTCTCATAATAATGTTTGGGATGGAAGAGATGTGCTTAAGAAAAAGGAGGTGGATGGAGAATTT
>JANTPZ010090318.1:0-43709 GCA_025593235.1 Vachellia pachyceras | reverse complement strand
GATTGGGCAGAAGAGACCCTGATGATGCTTGAGGACACAATTGGTACAAAAACGACGTTGGCTGGCTCGGTAGCGAACGTTGTAGAGGAGCAGAGAGATATCCCTCGAAGTGTCGCAACCCTCACAGGAAGCGGAGGAAGATTGATCAGGCGTCATCGGAGAAGAAGCATGGACGAGGAAGGGCCCTACCGAGCAAGTGGCAACTGCCAACGGTAACCCTAGAAAATAAACGCGAGATTTGAAGAAATTGAAGAGAGAGAGAGAGAGAGAAAGTGAATTATGAAACTATGGTCACCTTCCCGAGATCAACAACGGTTTTCCGAGTTAGCAAAAAAAAAAACGGTTTTCCGATTCTACAATACATGGTATGGACCAAGGGACAATGGTTTTTTTTATCAAAAGGAACAATGGTTTTAAAATTTTAACATATTCTTGTTATATATTTTTAAACGCTCTTTAATAAAAATAGTTTTTAAATTAAATCGATAAAAAAATAAAACATTTATATTTTTTTATTTTTCTTAAAATAATTATTTAATATCATGATCCTCTTTATATTTACAGGTAACATTGATGATAATATCACGTCCTATTATTTATTTTTAACTGGAATATAACGTGCTTATACATTTGCTACATGTCAGCAAATTTTTTATAAATAAATTTCGTAAATTATTTTTATTTTACTGTGACTTCTTTGACATGTCTTATATGTTACTATTTATATTTCTTACTTTGTCGACTTTTCTTACAAATTCAGTGTAAACATAATTAAAATGATAACTTGTGTCACAAAAATTATATTAACTTTCTCAAATAAAAAAAATACTATAACATCCCATGAAGTGATGTGTGAGGACAAAAAAAAAAGTGGAGTGACAAATTGCACACACTTGGATCAAAACACTCAAATTTCAATGGAGTCTCTTTCGCAAATAAAAAAAAGACCACCAATGGATCCTCAGGATCTTAATGTCTAAAATAAACATTAATAGAGTTGTTAATCTTTACATGGTCAAAAAAATCCTAATTAAGATCTAATAAAACCATGTTTGCATTGGGGTTGAAAAATGATGTCATATAAATTGAGATAAACTCTCCTCACATACTAATCTTATAGATAGTAAATCATGTTGAAAAATTAGCTTTTATAGTTAATGCAAATATGTACTTTATTTTTTTAACAATCATATTGAAAAATAGCTAAAACAAGCTCTTATTACATACTTATTAGTACTAGTAGGAGTGTTTAGATTGTTAGAAAATTAAAAAAAAAAGTGTCTAAATTGCTTCTAAACGAAACGATGTCGTTTATTCTTAACAAAAAAAATGGCTAGATTGCTTTTGAACCATTCGATCACATGAACGGTTCCGGTTGCGCGAATTTGGTGACATGAGGCAAGTGCGCAGCAAAGAAAACAGACGCGCTGCAAAGGCCGGGTATCCTCACTGCAAAACGCGAAGGGGAAATTATAAAACTCGGAGAAGGCGCAACTACAAAAAGGGTCCCGAAGAAGAGCTATCAACTACGGAACTAGACGACTCACGACTGGGACCTGAGCGCAGGGGATCTTGATTCTCTCGAAAAATACGCTTTCCAAAAGACTGCTCAACTACGGAACTCCTCTTGCTCTGCGTCTGTTTCTTCTTCCACTTCTTCCAATACTCAACGATTAAATGTACATCAACAATATTCTGCAGAACCACGTGGCAACGACTTGGAACGATCCCCTGCAAAACCTATTTCTGATTCTCGTCCTGAAAGAGTAAACTTACACTCTTTCTATTTATTGTATTATTCTTCACTTTTCGTGGTTCAATTTTTTTCCTGGGTCATGCCAAAGCTGTATTATTTTTGAATCCTTGCTTAGTTTGTTGATACAAGGGATTTTTATTTTGTCGTGGCCTATGAAATTTGATGCTTCGCTGGTCATTATGATGGTCTCTTTATGTATATTCAGTGTCCAAACTGATTATAGGCATGCTTGTGATTATTTGTTCTAGTTTTCCTTGATTATGAGTCGTTGGGGTCTATTGGAATTGTTTTGGGTAAAATAGAGTTTGTCCATACGGTGAAGAATGACCTTATGTGAACTTAATTATTGTTCAATTACTATATCAGTAGCATTTGTTTGGTATTTTCAGTTGCTTAATGCATTTGCTTTTATATCACGTCAGGTTGAAGCTTTGTCTCCACAGTCTATAGCGTTACCCTCGTCATTAAAATCAGGAACAAACAATGGTGCTATTCTCTTTCTCCGTTGTTGTTTTAAGCAGCAATTTCTCTGTAAATTTATGCTTAATCTTTTTCTTCAAATTCGTTTCCCCATTTCTGTATAGTAAAACGAGACATATTTTGTGCCAATATTGTTCTAGATTTGTCCTTGATTGTACCTAATGTTGTAATTCCCTTTGTTTGTTTGTTTGTTTGTTTGTTTGTTGTTCTTGTAATTTAATTTTTCTTGTTTTTTAACTGTTTATCCATTGGTTTCATTTGAATATTTGACATTGCCTGCAATCAGATGATCATTCAAAAGAAATGCCAAAGGTTTCTGTTAAACTGTTTCTTCATTCCAGCGGAGAAATTGCAGCAAAGTTTCAATATAAACAGGTATATTGACTGATGTTGAATAGTAAAATTGAATACCATCTTCAGTAGTATCAGTACCATAGTGATTTCCCATATCACTTAATCTCTACCATATATAGATGTACAGATTCGGTGTTTTTTGGCTCATGCTTTACTATTAATTTAGTACTAGGAAGTAATAGCTGCTATAAGGAGAGTCCCCAAGTCTACTTGGAATGCAAAAGAAAGGTTTGTTACTCTGTTTCTTTTGCTGTCTCCTTCTTATGTTTATGCGTGCATGTTGTATTAGGTCTATGGTAACTCAGGAGGCAACATTTAGCATACTCTATATTGGCTATTGTGAAGCTATAGCCTTACAAAAGGTTTGATCCTGTGGTTATGGATGTTCCCAATACCTTCCTTGTCAGCAGCAGAAAAAGTCCTTGCTGAAACTTCTGGTATCGATGTTTAGGTAATAGCTTCTGACATTTTCATTGCCTCTATAATTGGGCAGCTGTTGCGATTACCCAGTACTTAGCAACATTGCATAAATAAACCTCGCTAATCTAGATTCATTTTCTTAATCAATTTGTTTACTATTAAAAAATTGTTACATATAAGACCAGATTTAATGAAGGGTAGTTATTTCATTGACAGGGAATGAAGTTAAATGGTAGAGATAACACCGCTAAGAAATTTGTGTAATGATTCTGTTTATGAACAATGTGGTGTGCGGCTATCAGTTAAATTTCAGATATTAAATAAATCTGGCCTGAGATATTTTGTTCCTTCACATTTTCTTAAAATTTTCTTCTCATTTACGTTACAGCTTGATAACCTAGATCCCCTAGTGCATCGCGCTATCGCCACTGCATCTGCTGTTCCTGATCTTCGAGGTAAAAGCTGAGTGTTTGAATCACCATATTTTTCATTCTTCATTTCTTGTATCTACATAAGCTTTAGATATGTATTTCCCTTTCTGTTTCTATTCCAAGTTTCTTATGCTGCTATCCTTGCTTGTCTTTTCAAAAAGATCAATATGACAAGATCCCTAGTACATTGAATCGAAACTTTTGCCATTCAACAAGAAGGGATCAGGTACATGATTTTTGTGCACATTTTTAAAATTTGCTTTTATATGCCTTTGATTTTAGTTTTTATTTATTTGTTGTTCTTTCAGGTTTATATTGCATCATGGGGGGCTGGCTCTTTTAGCTGATGAAATGGGACTTGGGAAAACTTTGCAGGAAATTAAATATTTATCAAAACCAGCAATTTGATATGAATTCCTTGATTTTAATTGACTCTAGGTTGATGTCATACTAGATGCCTCTGTGCTTGCTACAATATGGTGCTGTGAATGCAATTGTTTTATCTGTTTTCCAGCTTTTGCCTTTGCCTTGTGCTTTGCATCTTCATTGGCACTGCCTCACTTCGCATGGATTTTAATGCAATTTATTGATTGATATAGTCAAATTGTTACAATCTTAAGCAAATATTGCCATCTGAGAGATGCTTGTTAGTTTATTGGCTAGAAATATCACTTAGCTTCTGTTTCTGTGATGCAAGTTTAACTGCCAATTTGAGCAATCCACATTTTTTTTCGTTACAACTGCGACTACTTTTTGGCCTGGGTAACAAGACAAGTAACGTTTAACTTTTCATGCTATCCCCATACCGAGGGAATAGAAATTCTAAAAGGTGAAATCTCAATTGTTCAGCCAGTCATCTCTTGTTCATTTTTTTTATTCTTTTTAAAGTTAAATTTAAATTGAAGCACCAGTTTTCCTAGCTTTGGTCAGTAAAAAATGCGGACCCCAGTGCCAAAGCGGCTCCCACACAATGTGGGCTCAGCGGAAGGATACCCCTATATATATGGGTCTCACCTTGACTTCTTTTTGCCAAGAGACCATTTCCAGCCCGCCTTTGGTCAGTTCTTTACAGGTTTTCTTTTAGGGCAGTCGCTTCATTCTTTGGATTGAACCAATGATTGGTTTGCTAGTTTATTGGTTTGATTGGCCAGTTTGGTCTAGTTCTTAATACCTTGTGAAAACAAACCAATAATGATGTTATCAATTAGCTAAAAATACTATTTATGACTTCATTTCTAGCAGAAGGACACAGTAAACTTTTGAACTTCTATCAACTTTAGTTAATTTTTTCCTCTTCAATCTCTCTCTCCTCTCCTCTTCCTCTCTACTCTGCATGCATGCATCTCGGCATGCGTGCATTACGCATTCTGACATGATATTTTTTAGAAGTTTTGTCCCCAGTGATTATCTTTAACCTGATGGGGTCCTGTATTGGGGAGCCTTATTAGTCCATGCAGCACTTAAGGGGTGTGTTTCCCCCCTCATGAGCTGATTTTAGGAGGAGGTTCTTCATGCTTGATTGGCCTCCATCATCACCTTTGCAATATTATCCCTTCCGTTAGTTTATCTGAGTCCTTAGATATATATTGGGAGTTTTTTGTTATATTAATTAGAAAAACGCTTACTGTAAAAAAGAAAACAGAGGAACCTAAAATGTGGACATTTAGGGAAAGTTAAGCATATTGGGGAGTAATATCATACTTCGTTGTTCCTGTCTCATTTATTATGCCTTCTGCACGCCATTGCTGTAACTACGTGCATTTCTGAGTTATGGCCTGGCTCATACTCGCACCATCTTCATTACGGTTGCAATGGGCTTCTGTAAGGATCGTTGCATAACTTCATTTCTCATCTTCTAAAAGAAGGTGCATTTACATTTTTTTGCTTTCGTCCAGATGATTCAACAATGGCTGAATATTCCTTCATTAGATATACTTGTATGCTATCTCTATTATCTTCGTATTGTTTTCTCTCTCTTACTGCCTTTTGGTTTCGTCTGAAAAACTTCAGATAATCTTCTTTTTTTGGTTCTAGTTTTTTAACTCGGTAAAATATAATATCCTCCTCTTTGTAAACACTCTTCTACTGAGTAGGTTGTGCTTTCGCAAAGTGGTGGATCAAATAGAGGAGGTTTCACTATAGCATCTTCTAATACAAAAAGCAACATCCATCTAGATGGAGTGTTCAACATCATCTCGTATGATCTGGTTCCAAAGCTACAGAAGATGATTATGGCATCTGATTTTAAGGTTAGAGCCATCTGTTTATCTAATTTAGAAAGTAATATCTGTGAAAGTAAAATGGCATCTGTTTATCCTTTCACTATAGTTCTGCTTCTAACTTAATTTTAGAAAGTAATATCTGTGTGATGATTCATGAAATAACTGCTGAAACATTAGATTTGAAGTAACCTGTCGTGTTCATAACTTGGAAAACTCATTATGATCAATGTCGCATTTTGCTAAACTGTTAAAAAGGTGACTTGATTGAAAAAATGAGTTGACTTTTATCAATTTCAAATGGCAAAAAAAACTTCAATTCAATTTCATAACACTACATTTGATCCGTAATATAAGATTAGTTGGGGATTAAATTTAATTATAAATATAAGATTTCAATTCACTTTATTTCTTAACTTTATCATGTTTTCCCCAAAATATTATATTGACCGCATACATTAAGATGTTTTCATCCAAGAACATTAAATAATGTGATAGGGTACCTCGGAAAAATCAACCTATATAATTTGTTTAATTGTGTAGGTTTTATATTAACGATCCAACTTTACAGATATGTTCATCGCTTCATATGGTTCATCATAGGTATGGATTGATTGGTAAAAGGACCCGGCAAAAATCCATCATGTCGTAGCTAAATATTACTAATATTACTTTTGGGTGGTGCTTTCTAACATGACTAAGCACCAAAAGTATGAACTTAAATCTGGCGATAAGTTTTCATAAACAATCCATATTCAATAAAAATGTTGAACAACCATTTATAACATCGAGTAAGCACAAAATATCCGGATTCATTAAACGCATGTCAATTATTATAGGAGAGTTCAGTCCAACATTAAGAAATGCACCTAACCATGGCAAAGCTTTTCTTTACTGAAATATATATATATATCTATGTATATATATCTGTGAACTACATATGTCTACGCCATTGACACTTTTGACAGAAGATTAACCATTTTCTCTTGCTCAATTACTCTATTATCCAACGTTCTCTCTTCAAAAACTTGTTATTCCTCAGAATTTCTTCTTAAAGTTGAAACTTGATCCTTTTCTTGCAACCATATTGACCCCTGGACATCACAAGGAAAAGAATAACGAATGCTTAATTGCTATTTCTTCTAATCAGCTCTCTAGCACCCCAAAATCAGTGGCTTCTCAGGATGATGGTATGCCAGCTAACAGTTCTCGAGATCCTGCTAGGTGTCCCGGGACACGTTGCCTTATTTCTTCGAAGGCACACAATGTTTCTGAGTCCAAACCCCCAGCAAACTGCAGATACAGATGAACACAAGCTTCAACTAGCGGTGAACATTTTAACTTATAGCTGTGACGCCGTAATTTTAATAGCCAAATACATGAAATAGCAGCCTAAGCCATATATGTGCTGTCTGATCCCACACAGATGAACATTTCCAGATGAATGATGCAGAAACATGTCAGGAGATTTTGTTTAATAAAAAAAATTACCTGATGTGCCCTATATGCAAAATGAACACCCTGAAGCAGAAGAGACTCTTGACTTGATTCTCTGTCTGAGCTCCGAATGGATTCAAGCTCCGTCGTGACTCTTTTCATGTACATCTTTACCAGCGTCATGGAATGCTTCTTTATCTGCCAAAAAAAAAAAAAGGAGGTATAGGGATGGAAATCATAAATGATTAATGAGGATCTTGGAGAGATTTGGAGACTATGATATATAATATTGCATATTTGATATGATTTGCATTTATTTTGATTTAATTTGTAAAATTTCTTAATATCGCGGATTTTATTTTATTTCAAGGAAAAGGTAAAAAGATAAAAAAAAGAAAGAAAAAAATACATCACCAAAATAAGGGAAAGTAATGAAAAGGAGAAAACGCCAAAAAAGGGCAAAAATGTGAAGAAAAAAAAGGAATTGCTGATCTTATTAAATTTTATTATTTCTTGTTTTATTTCACTTTATTGTTGTATTCATCTTAGAACTTCATCCTTCATAATTCGATCATATACCCGGACCAAAATTTAACATAGGTTAGTTGAGGTTTGTAACGGTTTCCAAAACTCCTTGAGGTTACTGTGAAAATCTCACTCAGTTTGTTACTTATTTAGCAAGTGTAATTTAACATGGAATGCTTCAGAGTTCCTTAAGGGTTATGCTTGTGGAATATGGTCCTCACCTTTCTGGTGGGTCAACTTATGAGCCTTCTTTAGATTTCTAGAACCATCTTGAAAAATTAGGAGGTATGCTACTCAATTTGAGTTATAGGTTTTAAAGGATGCCTATGTAGAAAGTGCCAACGTAAGTATAACACTTCACCTCAACATGCTCAACATCAACAAGGCTATTAATATGAAGGTGATGAGATTTATTATCAATACACTAACAATTGATGGTACATGTATGAACGTGAAGACTTTTATGCTCCTCATTGTAAGCATGCTAAACATGATTACTATGGATATATTGATTATTATTGGCATGCAGAGCAACGTCATTTGTAGCATACTTATTGCCGCCAGTATAAATATATTGCTCATCATGATTACACTAGTCAAAGTCAGTACAACTATGTTGACTACCATCAAGATCAAGAAGTAGAGCATTATCAATACAATCACTCTAAAGCCTTCTCACTTGCAGTGGAAGAAGATTGCAAAAGTTGAAAGACATTGCAAAGCTGAAGAAGCACACGAGTCTTTTTGTGTCTCAAAGTTGATGAAGATCAAGTTGAATTCCACCAAGAGTTGGATATATTTATGACTCAGGCTAAGCAGAACCACGGCGTATAAAAAGGGGAATTGAAAGAGATATTGTGCTTGTTTGGGAACTTCGTTTCCCCAACGGTGTACGTAACCAAGACAAAACATTTAAAAATCCGTAAAAACCATCTCGAAATCCATAAAAACCATCTTGAAACCCGTACAACCATCTAGAAATCCATAAACTCACTTCTCCTAACGGAACTCCTTTCTTCCAACGGAGTTCCCAAAGATACACATTATCCGAACTAAGGAAATAAAAAATTTATGCAATTTATTTTTCAAACCAAGAAGATGTGACAGGGAATCTAATTGAGGTGTTGCCACCAATGCAAATGGAACCTATTCATAGAGTTAGTATGACCTCAGCTATCCCTCAATCTACAATGGAAACTCCTATGGCTAATGTTAGTAAAGATATTAACCTAAAGGTTGTACACCTAATTGAAGTGCTACTATCAGCTCATATGGAACCTTGTCATACAACTAATGTGATCATGCTTGCACCTGTTCCACAAGAACCACCACTAGACATTCTTGCGACTCAAGTGAGTGAGGATTTTGATCTTGTTGTCATTAGTGATCAAGATTCTTGCAGTAAAGATCAAGTTATTCAAGCTACACAAGTGCAAATGGCTACTTCACAAATTATATTAAGTGAGAATAAACTTCATATGCTACACCTCATATACAGACTACATTTCCTAATGCCACTCCAGTGCATAAAGGAACATTCAATGAGTACTTTACATGTTGGAAAAGCTTTCCAAACGTTCTCAATAATCAATCTATGCATTCCTCCTATATTGTTCTCTTTCGCTATCTCACTTGGTGGAAAGGTTTTCCATATGTTCATTGTCATCAAGCTGCTCACTCTTGCTGTGGTTTTCTTTTTATCTATATCACCTATTAGAAAGGATTTCCAGATGAAATGTCGCATTGATTCCTACCCTGTCGGATCGATCTTGCCTTGCTTGACTCGTTTCAACTTTCTAGCTCCCCGGAAGCAAGTTCTTCTCCATCGGGGGGAATGATCAGAATCATAAACGATTGAGGAGGATCTCATAAAGATTTGAAAACTATTATATTTAATATTTCAAATTTGATTTGATCAGTATTTATTTTGATTTGATTTGGAAATATCTTAATGTCGCGGATTTGATTAACATTTATTTTAATTTGTTTTGGTAATATTATCTTTATTGTATTTGATTTCCTTGTCATTACTTCTAAAATTTGGGTGAAACTATAAATAGCTTTCAAATATCTCATTGTAAACAACTATTTGATTTGAAAAAATAATACTCTCCTTCTGTCTCTCGGAATCTCTCTCTACTTCTTTTCCTTTCTCTCTAGTCTGTCTTCCTCCTCTATTACTATATATTCTCCCTTTCCCTTCCTGCACCATATAGTTCCAATCAACTCAACTACATTTTTCTGAATAAAGGTGAAAGAACAACTCAACTATATTAATGCAACTGTAATTGGAAAATACAGCATGAGCACAGAAATAGGATTGTCTTTTAAAAATTTGATAGCTATTGATCACGGAACTGAAGTAACAAGTCCTATCTTATCAGTCCGCAACACGTTACATAAATGAAGCATTGATAACAAGCCAAAAAGCAAAATTTCATTAGGTTCTCAGATGCAGAGTATAAAGTAAACATAAAACTACATACCTTGGACATAATTCCAGAATCAAGCATCCAAGCTACTGGAATTTTCAAGTCCTGATATGATCGCATGACACAGTTTCGAAGCTTGGTTAGCTTCTGTATGCTTCGCTCAGACCTACCAAAAAGACATGTGAAAGAGGACAGAAATAACATCAACATTCTTAATTCTGGCATGTTTTGAACTAACACATGAGTTATCTTTACGTATTTTTACTTGTCTAATAAGCTGGCCATCTTTTTCAAGGCAGTTAAACAAGGAATGTTGGAATCATCCTTGAATGAGGAAATCTCCTGTTCTAACAACTTAAGGTCACGGTATTCAACTGCAGCTTCTCGCAAGGAATCGGCTTTCCTCTCCGGCCAGTTAAAGTGCTTCAAGACCGCTTGCTCATCAGCCTGTAGAAGATAGAATAGGCAGCCATTTGATGACAACTATCATACTAACAGAGCTCGAGGTCCATATCATCAACATGATATCAATGTCTTTCTACAGATCTTGTAATTATGTCTCATTTACTATTTCCATTCTTCTGGAAAATATTTTTCAAATTTGAGAAACTGGCCAAACAAATCAATAGATTTCATAAAAAACTTACCAATGATGAGAGTTGATCATCAAGCCAATCTACAAACTTCAGGACATCTTCTATATCTGAGTATGCCGCATCTATCACCTTCTTTATAAGATCGTTAATGAATTCTCCTTTTGTTTCAATGTCTGTCCTTATCTAGATAAGATTGCTAGCCATTAGTGCTACATAATCTGAGGTTATTACAGACAACATGAGCATATTCAAAAATTGATTGCTTACTGCTAAGAGATGAGCTGAACGGTTTTGAATTTCTCCAACAATGCTACTGTGTGCACTTATAACCACTGGTTTACGGAAGTTCCCTGATCCTCTTGGATTTTTCTTCACTTCTTGATTCTTCAAGGCATGATACAAATCAACAATTACAGGGGCCTTTTTGGCGATAGATGCTTTTGCTGGAGGCCTGGATGGGATTGGAGGTGGAGGTGGTGGTGGCGGTGGTGGAGGTGGTGCAAGACATGGGCTCGGTGGAGGTTTTCTTCCAATACTTGCAGCTTCATGAATAACACGCCCTGATGCTGGTGTTGGAATCGGTGCTTGAACAAAAACTGATTCAATAGTATCAACCTTTTTAACCTTCGACCTCTCTAATTTCTCAGCGATGAGTCTTTTTATGTCCTTAAATTTGGTACTCTGGTGCTCTCCACTTGTCTCCTTCTTCATCCAAGATAAAAATTTGAATCATTTCTCAATAAGCTGGTAATTAGTTAGGTATCAAAAGTTTAAAGGATATACAATCAGCCTCGTTTTCCTCTTAACTTCATGACATGGAAAGCCCAATCGAACAGTGGTAAATAATCACGAAAAATGGGTTACAACTGGGAAATATAAAGCATAATTGTAATTAATAATTTATCAAAAGAGAGAGAGAGAGAGAATCAAAGAAATTCTATGTCAAGGCATATTAGTACTATCACCTTTTCATGGGCGCTAACTGTAACTAATTTTGCTTCAGCAGCAGCGAGATTTTCGGTTAGCTTCCTGTTCTGAGACTCTAATTCAACGTTCAAGCTCTTAAGTTCATCCAATTCAGCCTTCACGGCCACCACTTCAGACTCCAAATTCTTGATCAAATTTTCGCTCAAATCAAGTTTCTCCAGCAATTCCTTCTTCCCACTCGAGTCATCTTCGTTCTTTCTGAAACTAAAATCTCCAAACCGTCGTCGCGGCCGAGCATATTGCTCCACTGCAGGACGGTTCATAAAACGACCCATAACGATTTTGGCCTTGTCGGTTTCCCTAGCCTTTTGAGATCCCACAACCACCTCACTGGATTTTGGCTTGTTGAGCAAAAAAGCCCTTTTAGCCTTGGAATTATTCTTCATGTCTGGAGGCACTGGCTTTGATGATGATGGTGATGGTGATGGTGAAGGTGAAGACGATAACCCATTGACAGTCTCTGGTGATTTTGGAAAATATTTGACCTTAGAAGGTGCTCTCAGATGAGAAGGCGTTAGACTCCGCTGGGACTTGTCAATAAGCCTGCATACACTTCTTGCTGTTGCGGTTGTCGCCGGGAGTGGCTGCGGTGGTGCCGCCGGCGGGGTCACTTGCTTCATAACTCTTACTGTCAAAATGGGGTCTGCAAGTGGGACAAAAATGATCACAGTTTGGCAGCAGACGAAGTTATAATGCCGAAAACTTTGCCTTTATGAAAAAGTATGTTCTTTTCTGAAGGAAAAGACAGTGTGTGTATGCTGACGGCCCCCGTGTGGCCGTGTGTGTGAAAAGGGTGGGCTTTGAGAATGAGACAGTATCAATTATAATATAGGGAAGCCATTGACAGACACCTTAATGACCCACAAACCCTCTCACAATTATAATTAGCTTTGATTCTTCTTCTTCTTCCCAATTCAATTACAACTCTGGAAAATCAGTCCTTCGACCTAGGAGGGTCACATGCTTTGCTTTGTCTTAGCCACCTCACGACTAAGCAAGTGAACCAGCCCAAGTAGAAGAGCTAGTAGCTAAGGACATAATTTACCAACCCAGAATCCAGTGTGAATTAGATGCTAGATAAAAGTGCTGGTGGTGGGGGGTGATGTTGAGAAAATTCCATTTGTTCTTTGTTTTGTACTGCATGATCCTAGTCGTTGTCTTCACAATACAAAATGCATTAGCATGTGCCTCTCTATGTATAGGATTAGTTTTTGTTAATAAAATGTGACAACTATAGCTAAGGTGTTTAAAAAAAAAGCAAGCATTCTCGGAAGAAAAAATAAGATAAAAATGGGACCTTCACAGTTAATTGGTTTGGATTTTGTATATTTTAGTACATATTACTAGCCGAAATACCCACTAAGCATTCCATCTTTGAATCACGGTACCTGTGCTTTTGTTCTTTGAAATATTTTGTTGAATTGTTTTTTTAAAAAAAATAAGATACTTCCCCATCCTTTTTAGAAGCAACATTTACCAAATTACACAAAATCAATCGTAAAAATTAACTAAAAATAATGAATATACTATAAATGCAATTTTTTAGAGTATATCCTTACTTAAGGAGAATACAAGTGGGAGAGGGAATAAATGGAAAGGGATATAAAAAATAGATAATCCTAAATAAATCTATCTAAAATACATAAATTCTGATTAAGGCCTACATCAAATCCCTAACAAGACCTATAAGTCTTATTTGGAATTTTTAAATTTACTTATATACCCTTTTGGAATCAACTATCATTAGCATTCAAATGTTCCAAGAAAAGAGTACATGAAAGTATCATTGTGCATAAAATCCAAATTTTATTATCACAAATTAATTCCTTTATCATTTAAAATTCTCATTGTTTTTTAAAACTAAAATTTATGACATATACTGTATTTTATTATATTTTATTTATTAATTTTTTACTATGATTCACTTACGATTAAATTCCTAAATTCACCATGCATAAATTCCTTTTATTATCACACTCATTTTTTTTTTATGATATACACGTGAAAAGCTTTGGAGTTAGCTGGATTTAGCCAAAAATGGAGGAGTAAGGCCGCAAGTAAATATAATATCTAAATTACGTGACAAAACCTAATATAATTATTAAAATAAGAAAACAGATAAAACTGAATAAAATAGTAAAAAAAATCAAAACATAATAGAAAAAATTCAAAACAAAATAGTAATCCACAAGTTCTCATTTAGAGAAAAAATCTTGGCAATAAACCTTACAGAGCAAAATTTTTTGCAAACGACTAGAACAAAATAATAATACAAAATGGATTTATTACACTAATTTCAAAAAGATTTGGATTCTTGCAAATCTTTATGGTGTGGCCAGTTTGATGAAATCTTGAACAGTGATATATTTTTGTGTTTTGAAATTGCGATTGATGTCTTTTAGTTCTTGGCCTTCCAACAAGTTGATTGGTTTGAGGTGGTTGGAGGAAGATTTGTCTCAATATATTATCCACCCTTACATTATTTGGGTTTGATTACAACAGTTATCATGTTTCTATTATAATCATACATATTACCATGTACAAACTTGATGGTTGCGCAATAGTGTGAACATGGAATTCCATACATTTACCATGAAGGACATCCGCATTGAATGACTCAACTAGATTTGTTGTTATATTATCCCATTGTCTAAATGGAAACTTGGTTAATGCCCACTTATTATTATGTCTCCATGATTCTCAAGCCAATGAAATAATTTTGGATAAGAAGTTTTCATATTTTCCATAGCATCATTGAACTCCCTTCAAGCCTTGCACATGCCATGTTATCCAGCAAAGTTGCATCATCCTTACTTTGAGCACTTGTCCTTTTCTTACCTATGCTTAATTTCATTAGTTCGACATTAAAATTCTCATCCACATGACGGTAGCAACATGCATGACGATCACCATAAATATTTCTCACACAACTCTTATTATAGCATTGTGACGATATGAAACAACTGTTAATTCAATTTGCCTTGTTATCTATTTAACAATTGGCTAAACCCTGTCCAATGCTCATATGTCTCCCCCCTCATAATACCAATTGCAAATGACAACAATTCATTATTCGCATCATATGCAAAGGCTGATAGCAAGGTGCCCTTATATGGGCAACTTAATATATAGTACATATCTTTCCCCAACTAAGAATCTATCTATGCAACACCCATATGCTATGAAGATACGGTAAAAAAATGTTATTATGAAAAGCTACTTGAATAGAATGTATTTAAATCAACTAGTATTAATAAAAAACGACAAAACTAGGATAAATAAGAAATCTGAGGATTAATTTCATGAATCTAAGGTGTTAAAAGTTTCATATAAGAATTCAATTACAGAAGCTGTGTCTTGTAAGGTGATCAACGAGTTAGTTGAGGGTCAGGTTTTCAAGGATATGGAGTTGGTTGGTGAGAGTTTCTGTGAAGTGGGTTTCCATCAAAAATTAAGTTAACTTGAATTCAAGTGCTTCTTTAATTACACTTTTTGTCTAGCAATCTATAGCTTTAACTTCAAGTCTTAACAGATGACAGATCCAATCATTATTGCTGATAACACCATTTTCCCTCTTTTTTCCTTTTGTTGGCTCAAGTGGTTCATCAATCATCATCAATAATAATAATAATAATAAGCATTCTTAATTTTCAGGTAGAGGGAATCTTAAATACACATAGTTTAATTAATTTCATGTTTCACAAATCACAGATAAAGATGCTGTAGTTGCAATCTAATTATTAAACATATAAATCATTCCATCAAATTGCTAACTTTCCTGAAATGAACCTGTGGAAAAAGAACCTTAATTCTGATTAGATGGATCAAATGTATGAGTGAGAGAACACACACACATATATAGGTCCCTTGGCCTGGCCTGGCCTTGTCATGTGGTTCAAGTCAAAATCAGACTTTATAGAGGTTGGCTAGGGTGGCAATGGCATCCATATCCTCATCTCTTAACAACTTTCTATGAAATATGGACCACATCTTCAACCACATCACTCTTCTATTAGCCTCCAAACAAATCAAATTCATACAACCAAAAGGAAAGTGATAAGATATTCTCAGATTTCTATGGTGAGTTCAGACACATAGTAGCAAGGTTTGGCTCATTTATTGCATACAGTCCCCTATCGAGTCACAATATTTATCGATTAGTAGCTGAAAGGATCCCTTTTTTATAAGTGGGTCAGATGAAGAGCGCACATAAACACATCACACGTTTGAATCTGTGACCTCCTTCTCAAAAAAGAGGGTTGGCACTGTTAGACTCGAGGGTCTTTGACAATGAAAAGAATCCAATTACATTTAAAGTGTTGGAATTTCAAACTTCGTACGCGTGAATGAAAAAAAATCAACTGAAGAGAGCTGCCTCAGCCAGTTGTAATAGAAAGAATTATGTAAAATTAGATGATTTTATTTAACATTATTATATATGAGTGTGTGTGAATTCCTTAATATATTTTGATGGGTCCGTGAAGATTGGGAATGCAAACAAATATCCAGAGCATAGGCCACGCAAATCTAAGACCTAGGATCAAGCAATTTTTAGGCAATAAATTCACGAAAAGATGTGTCTCAGCTCTCAAGATTCCCTGATGAAATGTATTCTTTTATATATATATATATATATTCTTCTGGTTGAGACTGCACGGTTAGAATATTGAAAAGATCATTATAGATTACCCTGATAACAATATTCCTCATTAAAAGAGACACACAAAAAACTTGTGAGACACACTACTTCCTTGCTTAACGTGCTTGAAAGCTACAAAGAGCAAGTTCCTTTCTTGGTCTCCACAAAATGGCTCAAAAACAAGAAAAGAGAACTGTAAGCTAATCACATTCGGAAACATCTCACTGCTCATCCAGACTATTTTAAAATATTGTTGTCATCAAATACATTTCGAAGCGAAAATTATCCATGATAAATTTAGATTAGTACCTCACAAATTTACTATTTTAAAATATCGCTGTGATTGATGATAATGCATGCGAGTGGTAATAACCTTGCAACAGACACCATAAAACAGATATTTTATGTTATTTTCTGTTACTGTCATTTCTACTATACTCTATGCAGTTGGGGAAATGTACTTTTGATAGACACCGAATATAGTATTTTGCAGTAATGTGAAAGCTGCATGCAAGTGGTAATAAACTCCGTATGAACCTTATTTTTTTAAGCAAATAACACCCAACACATCATGCTTTATTGGTAAAATAATGAACTAATAAGAGCTATCAATATAAATTTAAAATTTTACAGATGATTTATTAACAAAACTTGAAACTCACAAAGTTAATTACTTATGCATAGCTCAAAATTTTTAAGAAAAGCATGAACAACATCTTAAAAAGCAAAAGAAGTAAAACCACTGTTACTTGAGTCATCAGCACAAGTTTGATCCTTCTAACAACTGAAATGAAACGCCAGTTGAATCATGCCATTGTGTCTAGAATTGTTAAAGGAAAATGTTTCCCTCGAAAACCAATCAGGAAGCAACCACTAGGTGGAGCATGCAAAGGAAAGGGGTAAGAATCTCTGTCTATGAATCTTACGACATACATGCACAAGATATAAAAAGGCATGTTAAGAATAAGATGGCGGTAAAACAAAGAGAAGTATATGATCTGATAGGAACAGTTGTTTACCTTCTAAATTTTGCAGCAAATAGAGTTCACTCATGCAATATTGTTGGCCAAGAGCTACATGTGAATGCCAATAGCCAACGGCCGTCTTATATATATATATATATATTCTCACAACGGCCGTCTTGTTTCAATGGGGTAGGTTGGTTTTCAAATCCTCAAAACAATATCTCACTGTTTGATTCAAATCCTTGGTTATTGTGCAGTTTTGAGAAAATACTGATAAAAAATAAAAGATCAATGTGAAATGAGAAATAAATTGTTATATACAATTATATGTTCTGAAAAATATTTAAATTGATATTTCCGTTTCATTGTGCCCATTTGGAAATGCAGGTAAAGAAATATTTTTACATAAGACGAGGTAAACATATGAAGGAAATTATCTCGTTTTACGAAAAAATACTGTTGAATGTGTATTTGACTTTTTCAAATGCTCCAACAAATAAATATATTGTAACAATTTAGGGACAATTCAGAAGCAATAAAACTTCACCAAAATCTTTGGCCAAAAAAAACACTTTACCAAAATCATCTTTCTTGATTGCCCAACGAATTTTATCCCCTTATGGTTGGAACGTCGGTTTTATGAAGAGAGTCCAAAAATGGGAGACATAAAAGTAGTATTTAATTTGTGAGTTTCAACCAACTCGTTCACTATTATCTCTTTCCCCTTTTGGTTACATGATTTTCAAACAATTGATGGGTTAGTTTAATGGAGATATGTGCACAGATTCTGATGCAATGAAGTTGAATGCAAAGTATTAACAAAACTAGGTTATGAGTCTTTTGCTCACATAAAATCTAAAGTAAATTCATATTTTATTACCTATACAGTTTCTCATGGATTCTTTAGAACTTTGCATTTCTTTTAAACCAAGATTAGTTCTTTGCATTCAAGTTCATCAATTTTAGGGACTTTTAATCTCAAAGATACATCCTCCTTTGGTATCAAATATGGGACGATCTCAAGAAGAAATTCTTGATCTTTGATCATTAACTAACTTTTTTCAAATATTACCCTAAATACAACTTATTGAAAAGACTTGAACTCTAGTATGTTTTTTTACACGTTTAAATATAGGTAAAGTTAAAAAAAAAAATCATTTGCATCTAAAATAAAGCTAATGAGTCAACAATCTCATATAGTTTCTGATAAGGTAAAAAAAATTATAAATGACTTATAATATGAATTTGAGGTATATGTATTAAGTTGTAGTTATTTACCTAAGACCTTTAACAAGTATTGGTGTAATTAGGTGGGCCCTCATATTTTACTAAATTTAAAAAATAAGTTGTCCTATTTATAGTTTAACTAAGTGCATCTTGAACTTTATATGGTTATATTGTTATATTAATCACTGATTAATTTTAAATGTGTTATGTGGTTTTGTAAATTGAAGTAGTAACTAAAAACATCTGATTAAATGCCTAATTAGGGGTTAGAGTGTGATTGATTGCATGAGATATGAGTTCACATGTTTGTAGTTTGAGTAAGAAATTGCATATATGGCTGCAGCTTTAAGGTAAGGAATGTTATTATCAAGTAAAACTAACGAAGATGACGAAACAAAGAGTAAAATATAATCCGTTTGTTAATAACAACAACAAAACACAAAATCTTTGTTAAGATCCTAAACACTCAAATCCAAGATTTTTTTCCTTTATTGATTGGATCCTTAAAATTATTATAAATCTGATAGAAAAGTTAGTGATTGTTAGTGGAGTCAATTTGTTGTTAATAATAATGAGTGATTGGATGGTCCTAATCTGAAAAGTGATGGCGGTGCGTGTCTCCCTCATCAGGAAAACCAATAATAATTGCGGATTACGTTATATGGTATATAATCAAGCCCATTTGATCAACTTTTCAGTTGAGTAAATTAAAATATAATATATTAATAACAATAATAATCATTATTATTATTATAATTATTATTATTTGCCAACTATTATTATTACTAGTACTGCTATTATTTGAAAACATTGAACAGATTCTCCATATATCAGTTGGCTTCGTCTATACTTTTTTCTAGTGTATGGAGTATTTTCCAATTATCTTTTTGTTCTCTAAATTGTAAGGCAGGAATAAACACTGTAGCTAAGACGACATTTTAAAATCTTAACCCATAGACAAACTTTTGTGTTTTTTTAAGGTAATACAAGCAGCTAAGAAAATCACCATAAGATCCAAAAGAATTAATATAATCACCAACAAGTGAATAATATATAATAACAAATTTTATTGTTAAAAATAATAACAGATTTATACTACTTATTTATTATTTGAACTTTTTTATGATGCAATTCTTTCCCAGAGACTTTATAATGATTTTTCATAATTTTATTCTCAGTATTCACATAATTTAGTTGATATTGTAACTCCAACTGTTCATCAATCTAGGCTTTATATTGACATTTTTCTTGTAAATATTTCATAGTTATTTACTATGAAATCTTAATCTTACATAGTCTTTGATTTGTTGGGTTATAACTTGTAACTTGAAGGAACTCAATTGAGTTCTTATGTGGAAGAACTTGTGTGCAATGATGCTAAGGAAGCATAAGCACCACCTTTGTTGAGCAAAGTTTCATGCTTTCCCTTCTCTTCTATGACTCCATTTTTAATTACTGCAATCAAATCTGCACTCTGAACTGTGGATAACCTATGAGCCACTACTACTGTGGTTCTTTCCATCATAATTTGATTCAATGCATCTTGCACCACTTTCTCTGATTCTGTATCTAGGGCACTGGTAGCTTCATCTAGGAGTAATATTTTTGGATTCTTTACTATGGCTCGCGCAATAGCCACGCGTTGCTTTTGTCCCCCAGATAATTGAACTCCTCGCTCTCCTACTAATGTGTCATACCCCTGCATACATCAACATCATCAATATTTGTTATAGATGTGTTATGTGATCTTGATTAAGTTGGTTAAGATAACTAATTACATAGACTCTATTTATGAGTTTTATAACATAGTTGAAGTGGTTAGACTCTGTTAAGGCCACCTGTTAGGATTTGGAGTAGTTTTAAAAAATACTTTCACACAAGTTGAAACAAAACTCATCTCACATACTTATATCATATACCATTAAGTCACTTTCAAAAAGCTAACCTAGACACAATCCAATTGTTTTTCTTAAATCAAATGTTTTCTTTGGTGTATAACTAGGATTCAATACCATAGTTTTGGAAGCTAGATATACTTTAGTGGTCATGAAAAAGAAATTGAGCTGATAGGACATTGGTAAGTTACCTGCTGCAAACTAGAAATGAACTTGTGAGCATTTGCCAGCTTTGCTGCAGCAATAATTTCCGCCTCTGTTGCATCCCCTCCCTTTCCATATGCAATATTGGCTCTAATAGTGTCATTAAATAACATCGGCTCTTGACTCACCAAACCCATTTGCTGTCTCAACCATTTTACTTGTAGCTTTTGGATTTCCATTCCATCCAATGTAATCTGACCTGAATCAGGGTCATAAAATCTCTGCAACAATGAGACCACAGTTGATTTCCCACTTCCACTTTCTCCAACTAGAGCAACTGTCTGTTTTTTCACCCGAAGTTTAGTCAAAATGTTAGTTTGTGAATGTTCACCAAAATTATTTTCTAATGGATCAAACTGATGCATTATGCACTGTTTACCTTTCCCGAACGAATGATCAAGGAAAGATCTCTGAATACTTGAAAATTAGGTCTGGTTGGGTACTTGAAACTGACATGGTGAAACTCAATTTCTCCCATTAAGTGTTCCAAAGTCATTCCAGAGCCATCACTGGGGTCTATTTTTGATTTCCCATCGAGAATAGAAAATATAGAACCAACAGAACTCTTTGCTTTACTTGAATCAGGAGCCAGGGAGCTAAATTGGGAGATTCCTAATGCCGCTACAACAAGAGCAAAGAAGACCTGAAAAACAGGAAACACAATATTGCTATTCCTTTCTCTTGCAATATATTTTTTGATCAAGGTGATTGTAACTGATACTATGATGTTTATGGCTTCCCCTTGGATCTCAGAGCATGATTGGACTGTTATATTGCATAAAAAGGTTTTACAGGTTTCTGGTACTGTGTTTTGAGGCTTCTTGCAGTATCTAGATTGAGGATATCTCATACTTCTGCTAGCTGTGAACTCTTCTAATTAAATGAGAAGTCATAAAATCTGAGAAGAATAGAGAGCTCACACGAAAAACATCAGAGAATGACGATTTGCCATCTTGTACGAGTCGAGCTCCGGCATAGAAACTGCATGCATAGACAGAAAACAGCAAGAAGAATGATAAACCAAATCCAGCCCCACTTATTATCCCTCTCTTTATGCCTGTTTTAATTGGCCCTTCGCATCTTCTATGGTATAATTCCATCACCTTCTCTTCAGCACAGAAAGAAGCGATTGTTCTAATACTTCCTACTGAATCATTTGCCACCTGACTTGCTTCCTCATACAATTTCTGTTAAAAGTATAATGAATATCAGTCCAAACAATCACATACACAAGGTTATGATAACGTTTGACACATAAATTAACTACTCGAGTATAATAGTAAATCAAGGATGTATTGCTATTTTGTCTGTAAAACCATTGACACGTGCTTGCTTCCTGAAGTGGTGTTTCCATTTCAAAGGAACAAACCTTGGCATCTGCGCTGAATCCTTCTATGAACTTGAACTGTGCGTAGCCGTTTAGTATTAATAAGGGTAGCATAACAAGAATTATAAGAGCAAGCTGCCAACATGCCTCCAAAGCAATTACCAAGCCTATAATTGCAGTGGCAATATTTTGCACCAGCAAAACAAGTGCATCTCCAACCAAAGCTCGAACAGATGCTGCATCAGTAGATAGCCTGGCTCCAAGAACTCCACTTGAATGCTCAGCTTCATCAAACCAACTTACTTCCATGTGGATTATTTTCTCAAAACACATTAACCGGATCCTTCTTATCAGCTTACTGCCAGCAACAGCAAACAAGTAGAACTTTGCTGGAATTATTAAGAAGGATGCCACACCAAGGGCAACAAATATCAAAGCCCATAACTTGGAATCTTTACTGAGTTTATCTGCAGGTTCATAGAAAGTGCTTATCATATTGGAGAGTAGTAACCCGAAAGTTGGGAATATCGCTGCATTTGCCATAGCAACTACAGTCCCTATAAGCAAGACTGGAATCTCAGGTTTGTTTAGATAAGCCAGGCGGTAAAGTGGCACTTCTGGAGGTGTTGGTGAATCTGTTGAACGAGGAGCTTCAGGTTCTGCCCCATATGGCACTGAAAACGAACGACGACTGCTTCTTCCAAGTCCAGATGACTCTCGACTTACAGTTTTTAAGGAAGAAAGCCGTTGGCTTGATTGCCTTTCAGAATTCATTATGCTTTCTGGCTTATCTGTATCATTTGCATTATTATCATCATTATTATTATTCTCTGACTCTTTTGTTTCTTGCAATCTAATGAGTTGGCTATAGGCTCCATCAGGGTCCTTAATGAGCTCAGCATGTGAACCTGATCAGTTAAAAAGAAACAGTATTGCATTTTGCTTTAAGGGACCTTCTAGCAGTTGTCATTATGTTAGAAATGATTTTTCCTTTGTAAGAGAGACTGATTACCTTTGTCTACTATTTTACCTTGCTGAATAACAGCAATAATATCAGCATTCCTTACAGTACTCAAGCGATGTGCTACAATAACAGTGGTTCTATTCGTCATTATCTTGTCCAGTGCCTCCTGTACATTTCTCTCAGATTCAGCATCAAGGGCACTTGTAGCTTCATCAAGAAGAAGAATGCTTGGGTCTTTTAATATTGCTCTCGCTATTGCTACCCTCTGTTTTTGACCCCCAGATAGCTGAGTTCCACGTTCACCAACCATTGTGTCTAACCCCTAAATCCAAAAAGATTTGTAAGCAATATGTACTTAGTATTGAAATATGTCAAAGTATAATTGAAAGTTTTTTATTTCACCTGAGGAAGTTTCTCTATGAATCCTGCAGCATGAGCAAGCTCTGCTGCAGCGCTGATTTCTTCATCTGTTGCACCATCCTTACCATAGGCAATGTTCTCTTTAATGCTACAAGTAAACAAAACTGGTTCCTGGCTGACAAGGCCTACTTTCTGTCTGATCCATTTTAGCTGCAATTCTTTGATATTGATACCATCAATGAGAACTTCACCAGCTTGTGGGTCATAAAATCTTTCTATCAGACTAATAACTGTTGATTTTCCACTCCCGCTTTGTCCTACCAAAGCTGTTCTAGTACCACTTGGTATTGATAGAGAAAACCCATTGAAAATGAGTTCATCTGGTCTTGTAGGATAACTAAAGCAAACTTCCCTCAGTTCAATATCCCCACGTATACCATGTAGCCGCTTTCCATTAGTGTCATAAGCATCGATGTCTGACTTCCTTTTTATTGTTTCAAACATCTTAGAAGCTGCAGCTTGTCCTGCAGCAAAAGCACTCATGCTTGGAGATGCCTGTCCCAGAGACCTTGCAATATATAATCAGGTAAGAACAAAGTACATTTTCTTATTCATTGTTGTTAAGAACCATTTTAAATTTCACCTCAAAAGATTAAGCTTTTAATTAATTGAAGGTTCATCTCGTGAAACAGCAGACAGACAGAAAGTGGATGAGGAATTACAGAGAAATGCAACTTACAAGGAGCCTGTCACAACTGAGAAAATTACAGTCATAACCTTCCCTCCTGTATATCCTTCCTCCAGTACCATTTTCCCACCATACCATACTGCTAAACCATAAGTGAAGAAGAAAAGAAGAAAAGTTGAACCAAAACCCAAACCAGAAGCCAGTCCCTCTTGCACACTAGCCTTGTACGCTTTAATCAAGAACTGATCATATTTAGCTAGAGCTTGCTTCTCCCCTGTGAATGATGCAACCTGCATTGGAGGAGAAGATATCATTTTTATGTCATGTAGTTACTGAAAGGAAAACCAGAAGAGTTTCTTTCTGCAAATACACGTACTGTTCGGATAGAACCAATTGTCTGGTCTACTATATTTGCAGCAAAAGAATAAGCTTTTTGTCCACGTGATGTCGCTTTGGCAAGAACAATGCTCATCATAGCACCAGAAAAGGCAATCGGAGGAATAGAAGATAGCATGACAAGAGTTAGAAGCCATCCTTCAATGAATGCTATGATAAAACCTCCAAAAAATGTTGCCACGCACTGTATGAACTGTCCTACCTGTGAAGAATTCATATCTTTAATACTGTTTTGTAATGGTAAGAAGAAATAGCAATGATCTGATACTTTTACGTTGATTCATAAATACCTTCTCTCCCATGGCATCTTGAATAAGAACTGTATCACCTGACATCCTTCCAACAACCTCCCCAGTTTTAGTTTCCTTATCAAAGAAACTGATGTCCTGCCTCAAAATTGTCTTCAGGTATAAACCTCTTATTCTTGCAGCCTGTCTTTCTCCAGTGACCATCCAGCAAGTCACCTCTAGTATATATCAAACGGTTGTATTCGTAGGTGTCAAAAGAAAAAGGTTAGGAGTTAATATGATAAGCACTATAAACAGAAATATGTTGTACTTACGAAGAAATGACACGAGAAAGGTGCCAACTGCCAAGTATAAAAATTTCAGAGAGACCTGAGCACAAGAGTCATCAATGTGAGATGAAAGTGGTTGAATTTAAAGCTTCTAAAAGTATACAGGTTCGCTTCAAATATACACATTCATAAGTAACCCATTCTTTTTTGGCTATATCTGTCCCAAAGATTAATAATGAATGAAAAGGGTTACTCAGGAAGTTGTTGTACCTTGGAAACTTCTTGGACAACTTTTTTGGTGTCTGCAGATCTTCCAAAAGCATCAATTGCATCTCCAATAAATATAATCATTAAGGGCATAGCCATTCCATTTGCAACAGCCCCGACTGTCCCCACAAGCATCAAAAGATAATCCCACGAATCTGCAAATGAGAAAAGCTTGTAAAAAGGTACAGTGTTGGTGGTTTCATCTTTTTCCTTAATCTTCTTTGTATCCTGATGCATGTCTGAACTTGTCTCAGCTGTACTGATAATATCTCCATCTAAACTTGTCTCTCTGGTCATTTTCCCACAGAAAGACTTCAGTTGCTTCAGACGCCTCCACGAATGCTAATAAATTGAAAGCAGCTGCAGACAAAAGAACCCTTAGTCAAAGTCAACAACCAACAGTGTGGAAAAAATTTGATCACGGAATTTTTAGTTTATTCTGGGATTCACTTTAGGCTTGTGAAGATGATGAAGCTTCCGAAGTCTTTCTGTAAAACAGCGTAGAGAAAAGGATCTGAAAACTTCTTTCTCTCTGGCATATGTTTGATCTCGCCAATATTCTTAGCTTTTTGTGAGATCATTGAATTTGAAACTATGAAGAGTGCACAATAAATCAAACTTCGGTTGATAGAAATACAGCTATCTTAACCTTTAGAGTGAAAGCGACATGCAACAGTTCATATCATATTTTCAAATGCAACTGAATTATCAAAACACATTGAAAACCAGAAGTTAAAATGGACCTTTTGCAAACTTGAGGTGGATGAAGCAATTTGCAGCTCTAGAGAGAAATAAAATAAAGAACCCACTTTGGTTTCCATTACTTAAGTGAAGAACATAACATGATTAGATGCTTAAGAAACATTAATATATCATTATTTGGATGCTCAATAAACTGAGTTAGTAAACTCCATGACGTATATGCCAAAACTATATATATACATATATAAATATATGTATGTATATATTGCTGCTTAGTATGACTGTTTTTAGATACCCCCTTTTTAGTGGAAAATCTATTCGTTGATTGATGAACCAATCATAAACTTAGTCTATGTTTTCATACTCTCTGTCTCGATATATAATTCTCTTTACATGATATTCTTTCAATGAGCCTGGGATCTGCTTGACGTTTTCTGATCATTAATCTGTAATAGTTTTTTTTTTCAAGTAGAAGCAGTTAATAAAGAGTAAAGACAAAAGGTTCCCTGTCATGTTAAAGCATTTAGATTTTAAAATCCCTTTGATCTTTCTGAACTAAAATGATGTTTGCTTTGAGCAGTTTAATATGTTTTTCAAAGGGTGTCGATAGCATCTTCAAAAAGGGTAGAAGCTGGAAATTCTCCAAGTATAGCTACAAGAGCCATATGCGACAAGAAAAAAGAGCATTTTATTATTAGATAGTCGGTACGTGAAGTCGTTATGCGCAATCAATTATAAAAGCACCTTGTGGATATTCTCATACTGAAGCCGATTATTCCGAATAGATACTCTATTTAATTTTGTTTTTTAATAATACTAGTGTCATTTACTCATTTCTGTTCTTGAGCTTTACCCAGATGATTTGAAAGGTGAATTCCCCCAGATTGACCTGTTGTTCTTGAAGCTATATTGATAAAAAAAAAATATTATCTCAGTTACTCTTTCAGTTAAGCTGCAAGTTTAATGGTCTTGTAATAAGAATATTATAAGCGTATTATTACAGGAAGAGTGTGGTTCTAAAATAGGAAGCAAACCAAGAACCAACTGTTTCTTCTCCCGTAGGTTTCTGCATGTATGATTGGAATCTTGACATAACTAAAGTCAAAAGTAATATTCTCTTGTTCCTTTGCTTGTATGCTTGCTTGCTCACACTCCTTGCTCTGTCTGCGTGTGACTAGCTCAGTGTCATTATTGTTAAGCAAGGCAGGAAAAGGCCTTGCCCAGAACGGGTCGGAACGGCCACTTTGTCCTCTCTGTTTTTTTTTTGATACGGTTCGGCCACTGGGACTTTATATGGGTAAAATTCTACATTGGATAGTATAGGTTAATCGATGAAATATTTAAACCTTTGGCCCCAATAACTAGCTTTTGGGGTAGGGGTCTCCAAGCTGTTTGGGTATCTATCATTGGTATCAGAACCGGTGGTCAACGGGGTGAGAGGGCTATCTATGGAGGGTTCTAACCGGCAAGAGGCCGAGTGAAGTGCCATGGAGTGCAGCAATCGAAACATCGGCTTTCCTAACTTTTGAAATAGAGTTCTCCAAACTGTTTGGGTGTCTATCACTTATCCTCTAACTCTAGCCTCTAGGCATGGGAAAATTACAAGAATTTTATCTCCTAACCGCTTTCGACCGCGATTGGTGTGGCACGTAGGACGTAGCTACTACACATCCAAAAATCTGGCACGAAATCTAACGTTGAGAGGATAATACAGTCTAATAATAAATGTTAATCCATTTAATAATGAGTTGATTCATAATATGTATTTGTTCTTCACTTCTTTGTTACAGCTTTACAAAAACAAGTTGATATAAATTGATATAAAATTTCCGTTGCCTTCCCAAATCCTGAATAACCTGGAAAAAATACTTTGTATCCACTGTACAAATTTTTCTGTATATTTACCCGATAATTTTCCAAAGATCTCCTAATGCTATGAAGTTCTGACCGCATACTAGTGTTGTGTCATGACTCATGACAGAAAAGGGAGGATTCAAACAAAACTAAACAATGATAGACAGATAGAGTGCTAAATACGGCAAGGATTGGATGATCAAGAATTAGGATGAGACCTGCCTGGAGAATTTTTGATTTTTTTGTCCTTTCTGGACATGAGTTTCAATAAGGGAAAAAACAGCGGAAAGTTGAAGGGAGGATTGATTCCTTTTTAAATTTTTTGTCCATTGGAGAATCAATTCTAGCAAGCGGGGGAGTATACCAGAAAACAAAATTCGAGTTTGGGAGGATGAAGACAGCCATGAGGTTTATCCCTGTACGTCTATTATACCTTACCTGAACATTGAAGCCCAAGGTTTAAGTAACCACGTTATAAAAGATTTTTTATCTTTCATCTAATAGAGGAAAAACTCGGCTGTGTATCCAAGGTATTTGACCCAAAACGATAAATCAATCCAGATTAGAAGATATTAATCGAGTGCGCCAGCGTCAGCACCCGAGCATAGATTTTCTATCCACACTTCAAAAGTCTACTTCACTTCCGAGTCTTCCCTGCAAAGATTCGTTCTTGAGCGATTTATTTTCAATCTACTGTTCCCCCACTGGCACTACCACCCCTCAGCACCACCGGCGGCAGATATGTACGCGGTGGAGGTTTTAGGCTGTTTCTTTGTGAGCAGAGAGACCTCTTCAGCAATGGCCGCTCCCAACTGTATCAGAAAGGTAGCTTTAGCCTGTCCTAGTTTCATTTTGAGTACAAGTATGAAACCTGGTAGAACTTGCTCCGTTTGCCGCTGCACTTTGGACTCCAAGTCAATCGGTGATGATGTCTTCTCAGTGACGCCGTCTCACAAGTACGACGTGGACTATCTTGGACAGAGCACCAAAGGGGATTTAAACGTTAAGTTCGAGCATCTTGAGGCTTTTGGTACGATCCCCAACTTTACCTTCCCTGCTTGTCTCCCTCCCTCTTGCCGTTCAATTCATATTGCAGTCTGTCATTTTCGCTCTTTCACCCTTTTAACCTTTTGGACGTGCTGTTCTTTGAAAAGTTTGATTGAAGTTTCTTTCTGAAGCTGCGAAGCTACTATCTTCTTTCACATTCAGTTGCAAGTAGCTTATTTTGGAGATTTCACTTGTATTATGCTGTAGTGGTGTAGAGGAAGAACGTATAACGGTGCCCCTCAGCCCTCTCGGATTCAATCTATATAAGTACTCGTTCTTATTCTGCTGTAGTGTGACGGACACATTTTATCTCTTCTCCTTCAAATACATACTTACGTATTTTGGCTTCTTAATACGGTCATTCTATTTCTCTTTTACTTCTTTATATACTCAACGCTCATGGTACCAGCTAGGATGAGTATGCTTTTATTGAATCTGTTCACTGCATCTCTTTGTTTATACCAATAGATTATTGTTGTCGGGGATCTAAACTATTAAGTTTCTCACACAGGAATTGATGGCCATGCTGCACTGGAAGGTCAGATTGAGGAAGTTGCCAGAACAGAGGCTAATGAAGCGGAAGGATTGCTGAGAAACTTGGGTATTCCGGTGTGACAAGCACGCTCTATTTGCTTGCTTGCTCTTTTCTATTTATTCTATTTGGGCTCGATATAATCAGTTGTCTGCTTCTCTGTTATCGATGCCATTAATTGATGAATGTGTCATGAATAAGTTTGTTAATTTCTCACTATATGCTTATCTGCATTGTTGTCAGCATATTTCTTCCCTCCCCCCAAACGAAGCTGTAGAAGATTTCATTTACATGCACTCGAATATGTGTTACTTTTTATTAACATTAACATTTGTGTGTTGTTCATTAAATTTTATGATAGATGAATGCTATTTATATTTTGTGTTGGCAATGTTGACCTTGTTTATGAGCGCTCCATATCGATATAAACCTTCCTTGCAGATGCATAAATTACGTGAGATATGAACCTTAATTTATACAGCTGGATTAGGGACATTGCATTCGAGAGTGAGTTTTTCAGATTTTCTTACTGATTAATGTGTTGTGATGTGTTATTCTAGTTTGTTGTCCCTTTTCTCCACTACTAGCCATTTCCTTCATCCAGGCATTATCCGGAACTGCTACACTGCTTTTCTCCATTTCTTTTCTTGATGCTTTTTTTTCCTTTGCTCTGGCCTTTCACCAAGAAGCTATACTCTTCTCTTGACTATGCGAATATCAATAGCAAGGTGTTATGTCCTCCTGCAGAGCCCTTCATCATCTAGAAATTCACCTCGTGGAATATTTTGTAGCCGCACATTGAATCTCCGGTCAATTAGTGCCATTGGATATGATATGGACTACACCTTGATGCATTATAATGTCATGGTAAATATCAAGCTCAGTTTTGGGTTATCTAATAACCGGTGCACAATGTTGAAATCTTAACTGCTAGGCTGTAAATATGTTTTCTTTGTATATTCTACTTATTTATAAACGAATAATTATAAGTTCTTTGAAACTATAAGATGTTTGAAATTGTTGCATGCTAATGTTGGTGAACCTTTAAAATACTGTAAAGCTGTTTTCTTTGTATATTCTACATATTTATAAACGAATAATTGTAAGTTCTTTGAAACTATAAGATGTTTGAAATTGTAGCATGCTAATGTTGGTGAACCTTCAAAATGGTTTTGTTTATGCTTGCATATGTTCTGTTTGACTTCTACATTTGATTTTACAAGTTATGAAGCATCGGCAAAGTTTTGTAGTTCTTTAGCCTCTACTCTGCTGAAATTCCTTATTCTCGTTTATTTAAATTTCAGCATTGGAGTTCAGTTATAGAATAAGTTTTAAAGGGGATATTTTATTGTTTTCTGTTGCTGGGATCTGTAGCCTTTTCTCACTATTCAGGTTGGTGGAATTTTCTGATATGGATATACTTTGCAGGCTTGGGAAGGACGGGCTTATGACTACTGTTTGGAAAACCTTAAGAATATGGGTTTCCCTGTTGATGGACTTGCATTTGATCCAGACCTGGTAACATGTTATCCCTCGCAAGCTTATGGCATTTAAGAAACTTTGCAATTTGATTGAATTATTATTACCTATTGAATTTCTAAGAAAGCCATGCATAATGAGTTGCTCAGGTGATTAGAGGTCTTGTCATAGATAAGGAGAAAGGTAACCTGGTTAAGGCTGATCGATTTGGTTACATTAAGAGAGCTATGCATGGGACCAGAATGTTATCTAATAGAGCCTTGAGGTAGGCATTGGGCTCCGTGATTTTGATCGTGCAAAACCTTGTTAGAGTACTTCTTGCCAACTTGTTATATCAACACACTTTGAAGCTTGTATTATATAATACTTTGATTCAGGCAACATCCATTAGAGTGCATTCTAGGTTTTCATGCATGTTGTTATGCATTAGCTCTTCATATTTAATGAATGTAAATACAACATTGTTGTATGTTCAACTGCCGCAAGAATGTGCCAAGGTATCGTTCCTTGGGTTCCTGCCAAGTATAGTGTTTTATCTTCTGAAATAAATGTAGATTTGTGCATCATTATACATCTGAATACAGATTATTTGCTTTCTTGCCTCATGACCTTTTTGTAATTGAGCCTCTTTGTTGCTAGATGTATATTTATGTTTTGATAACTTAATGAATATACTTCATTTCAATCTGGAGTAATAGCTTTTGTATTATTTCTTAATTTTATATGTATGGAAGTGAGATGTATGGGAGGGAACTGGTGGACCTGAAGCACAGTCGATGGGAGTTTCTCAATACATTTTTCTCTGTGTCTGAAGCTGTGGCCTACCTGCAGGTATCAAGGAACTACTGTTGACAAAGACAACTTTGTAACAAGATATATTCTGCTGTGATGTTTATTTTTCATTTGGGGTTAGATCTTAGCTTTGACAACATCTTTTGATTAAGCAATGTGAAATGAGTTGTATTGATATCTTTACATTTGAGGATTGCTAGCCATTTTTATTTCTGCAAGAGGTGAAATGGTCAAGTTAGAGATTGGAATTTAAATGTATCCTCCCTAAGCCGTATTGCTTCTCTCTGAGACTCTGATTCTGCTTTCCTCTTAGCATTAGCATCTTTGGTTTTCACCCAACTTGTAAGGTTGTTTCCTTTTTTATAACGTGTTGCAGTGTCTGATTGGGATTAATCTTTACTGATAGCATATGCTTCTTTTCAGATGGTTGACAGATTGGATGATGGGGTTATTTCACGGTCCACTTGATTATAAAGGTCTTTATAAGGTAATCAAAAGGTTGTTGATATTTTTTTTTTAAACAGTGCATTTGCTTGTAGATGTTATTTTCTTTGATATTGGCATGGCTTTCAGGCTGTGGGGAAAGCTCTGTTCAGGGCACATGTAGAAGGTCGTCTCAAGGTGAAGTTCATTTTGTCTGAATCTAGTTTAACTTTAAATATTATAGTGTATTGATACCAACTGACTATGGCTTCTTGTGTAGAGTGAAATTATGTCTAGGCCCGAACAGTTTGTGGAGCCTGATCCTGAATTACCTTTGGCACTTTTGGATCAGAAGGAGGTATGACCTGTTTTTTTTTTTTTTCTTTTCCTGAAATATATACTTAGGTATCTTCATGGAACAGGCTGGTAAAAGGCTTCTGCTCATAACCAACTCAGATTATCTTTATTCAGACAAAATGATGCGGCATTCCTTTAATAGATTCCTTCCCAATGATATGGGTTGGCGAGACCTATTTGACATTGTAAGTTCTATATTTATGCTTAGAGAGACTTAAATGAGATTTAAAAGAAAAAGGAAAATGAAAATAGAAAATCCCTTTTGTAATGGAGGAATGAAATGGCCAACATCCTATGTGTTATGTCGTCTTAAACCAGCAACCTCATCCATCTTGACATTGATCTTGCATTATAAATGGGTTTTTGTTTATAAATAGGTAATTGTCTCAGCAAGGAAACCAGAATTCTTTCAAATGTCACACCCTATGTATGAAGTGGTGACTGGTGAGGGTCTTATGCGTCCATGCTTTAAGGCAAAAACTGGTAATTACTATTCTGCTCCTTGATCTTAAAGGTCAAAGCTACATATTTTAACGGGCAGTATGTGACACTTCCGCATAAGCTACACTGGGACTCAAACACTTTGGTCTAGTGCTAGACCCTTCCTGTAGAAAAAAGGGTAGGAGGGACCACCGAGCACTTGGTTCAACTGGTAAAGGGTTGTACTGGCTTAACCAGAGGTCTTGAATTCGAGCTCTAGGAATGTAGTAGTGTTTAAATGTTTGGTGGTAGAGCTTTGTCACCCTTGTGGTCTTGCCCAACTCAACCCGGATCTGGACCCATGATAAATCCTCCATGAGGTAGGTCTAGGATACCGGATATTCCACACAAAAACGGAAGGAGGGATGAGTAATTGATTGCAAACTTGTTTGCTGCCTTATTATTCTGAAAATGACTAATTGAAAGAAAAATTAACTTTTTTCGTTAAAGAAGAAGAAGAAAATCACTTTTATTCTTTAACATGACCCTATTCTGCAGGGGGTTTATACTCGGGGGGAAGTGCACAAATGGTTGAAAATTCTTTAAATATCCATGGCGACGAGATATTGTATGTTGGTGATCATATTTACACAGACGTTAGTCAATCCAAAGTCCATTTGCGTTGGAGAACAGCATTGATTTGTCGAGAATTGGAAGAAGAGGTTAGTGCATTTGACACAGTCTGATTCAATTGAGTAAAGTCATGGTCTGTGTAGTTGGACCAGGTAAAAAATGATATGGCTGCCTTTTGAATTTGATGTCAGAATGCATATGCATTTGTTATGCCTTTACTGGTTTCCAACAATGAGGTAACCTTGTAGCTTGTGCTTCGCAAAAATGCTCAAAATGCAGTATCATGCACTGATTCAAAGCCAGAGTCATAGAACAAGGTTGGTGGAGCTTATAAATCAGAAGGAGATTGTAGGGGATCTCTTTAACCAACTTCGGCTAGCTCTGCAAAGGCGAGGTCATTCACGTCCTGCTCAGGTAAGCTGGGTTCTATATGTTAGCATCTTAGTGGTTAGTCTGTGATGCTGCTATTATTCTGTTGCCTCATTCAGTTTTACGTTAAACTCTGAAGCTAAATCTAACAACTGAAATTGAATGAGCCATTAGTCTTTAATATCTATGTATCAGTAAATAACCTTGTTGTGTTCTTACGGTGTTAGCAAACTTGTTTGTTTGTTGGAATTCGTCTCTCATCTTTAAAATGACTAAAAATATTGTGCACTGCATCTAATGTCTAACCTAAGTATGGTTCTTTCTTTAAAAAAAAAATGTTTGCAAAGGCTATTGAAAATAAAAAGTATTGTGCAAGGATGGCAATATGATTTTTTTCCCTGCTGTACTTGAAGACACTTGCTGCGACTAACTTGGATGATGAAGACCTCACGGAAAGCATGCAAAAGTTACTTATTGTTATGCAAAGGCTGGATGATAAAATTGCCCCAATGCTGGAGGCAGATGGCGAGCTCTTTAATAAAAGGTAAGCTCAGATTACCCCAAGTGATTGGTATAGAAATCTATATTCCGTTCAACTTGTATGTGAATTAGTTATTCAAGCCACGCGGCCGATTATGTAAACCAAATTTGTTTAGAATTTGAATGATCACCGAGTTAAATCAAGGTATCAATTATTTGAATAGCCTCTCAAACAATTTCCCCCTTTTCTTGGTTGCTTCTGGTTATGACATTTGAAGCGGATATCCTCAAACAAATTTTGGTGTTTACTTTCTGTATTTGTGTATATTATTAGGTGGGGTTTCCTTTCGCGCGCGGGTCTGTGGGATAAAAGCCATTTGATGAGACAAATTGAGAAGTATGTGCTTTTTCCTAAGATTCCCCTTTAATCCCTTTTACATCACTATGGAAATGGCTTTGACAAAACTCAGGAATGTTTTTTTTGCACTTCATGAGAACTGAGCTGTTTAACTATATTTATTATAATTTCAGGTATGCTGATATATACACATCTAGGGTGTCAAACTTTCTAAATTACACACCGTTCGTGTATTTTCGCTCTCAAGAACAGGTATGCCTTGGATCATCAATCTCGAGCCTTCCAAAATTATTACAACACAAGTTGTTATTATCATCATCCTTATCTGGGGTTTGATCTGGCTTATTGTTCATGTTTGATTTTCTTCTGCAGAACCTTGCTCATGATACCTACTCAAACTATTGCTCTCCTTTTAATGAGCAGTCTTCATGAGTGAGAGGGGGGGAAACAGAAGAAATAAAAGTCTGCTATTGACAAAAGAAGCAGATGCTTATTGTAGCTGTTTGATGATGATGGTATCTCGTTTTTTTTTGAAGTATTGATATCATGTTTACTAAGGACGCCGACAACGATTGTCCATTGCCTTGAATTAGGTGTCACAATCTGAGGCTTACTTAAAGAAAAAGAAAACAATGAAACAGCCATATTTAATGTGCATCAGGTTGACAGAACATCTGTGGATTGTGTTAATCAAATTTGTACCTTTTGTGTTGAAATGAATTTTATCCCGGCCAATCCCACTTACTTTTATTTTGTACGACACTTCGTATATATTTTAAAAACGATATTAAAAATGAAGTTGGCTGTTGTAACAGTAATAAACAACCCAGTCCTAGACTCTAGTGGCAATATATTTTAATTTCACACAGTTTATTTAGCATGAATATTTAACCTTGACATGTAAATATAAAGCGAGTTTAATAAACAGCTACAAGTACACAGCAGATATTTTGTAGCATCCAAGCAAGGCACCAGAACTCCAACTCATCTGATACAAACTTCAGTGCATGCATGCAAGCCTATTTCCCCAAAAAAAAAACACCAACAATCCTGCAAATCTAAACGGAAAATGAAGAAATGGGGATAATTATTTGGAAAATAATTGCTGAAGAATATCTCATTTATAAAATTTATTATCTAAAGGAATGTAGGCACAATTTTTTAATCAGGTGTAACTTCTCTTCTGCATTGTATCACATATATTTAGTTATATATAAATGTCTTTGTTTTGAACATAGTTAAAAATGGCTTGCATGTAATTGCAAAAGAGTTCCACTCGTTGAAAACTGTTGAACAAATTTCATATAGCTTTGAACAATATGTTAAATTTTAGTATAATAAAGGATTATCCAGCAATATTCCCAAATTATTTGTTGCTAAATGAGACAAACCAGAGGTGCATCCATTCGGTGAGAAACACGTGACTACCGTCGTGTGGCCGCTAGGTCAACCGGAAAATGGATCCAAGACCATTAAAAGCCAAGCATAAAACAGAAGTATGAAAAATCAACGGCTTCGAGTACCGTATCAAACATAGCTTCTTGAGACGTATACTACGACGTCGTAAGGAGCATACGTGCCGTTGAGTGCGGTTTCATTCCGCCCCACTCTTGCCGATATGGACATGCGCTAGTGCCTCACGTTCTCTCCGATTGGTTCGGCCAGGCAGAGCAGAGAAGTCTCCGACTTTAGCGTCGTGGGAGACCAAACAGAAGAAGACGACCGTCTAAGGGATTTGCATCAGTCTGGCTTTCCGGTAAGTATCTCTGTTTTGTTCGTTTGCGCTCCAGTTGATTAGGGTTAGTTTTCTGCTTTGTAATGATTATGCTTACGTTTGGAAGTTTTCTTGAACGTCGGAGGAAAATTTTCGTTTTGGGGTTTTATCAGGCGGATAGCTTTTTGTTTCGTGCTTGTTTTGTTTTGGTAACACGGAATTGTGTCATCAATCATGTTATGTTTTATGTGAGTTTTACATCTTAAAGGTTTATTTCTTTTCTATACTGTGATACCGTGTAAGGATTGGGGATTAGAACAGTGAATGTAGGTCCTCTTTGTTTTCTACGGGCATTTGAAGTTAGAGGTTCAAACTTCTTCAGGGTTTCTCGCCTTCGAAATTAAGCGTTGAGAAATACTTTTGTCTTACTGGTGTCGTTCTTTCTTTTGTAACTAGGCCATGGCTACAAAAAAAGTTATAGCTATATGTCAATCAGGAGGTGAGTTTGTGACAAATAAGGATGGATCGTTGTCATACAATGGGGGTGAGGCCTACGCAATAGACATCGATTCGCAGACGCTATTGAGTGATTTCAAGTCTGAAGTAGCAGAAACGTTCAATTTTAATGTAGATACTATGATCATCAAGTACTTCCTTCCAGGCAACAAGAAAACTCTAATAACTGTATCAAAAGACAAGGACTTACAACGCATGATCAATTTCCTGGGTGATTCTGTCTCAGTTGATGTGTTCATCATATCAGAGGAAGCGGCGGCTCGAAATACATCTAATATGCCTGGCAGTAGGTAGTTATTCACAATCCTTGGTTGTCCATCTTTCCTTTTGATTCCACACGTCATAAATAATTCTGTAGATCTATTTATTACATGGTTGCAGAAATCGCATCTAGTTTCTTGCTTTTACTAGATGAATGACCATAGGTATTCTGGAGTCATATCTGTTTCACTTGTATGTTTTTTTAAAAAAAAAAATCTTATAGAATATCCGTCAGTGCAGGTCAAGCAGGACTACAGTGTCAGAAGCTGTTCCGGTTGCTGCCCTTGTTGATGTTCCGGTTGATACTGTCCATGACATTGAACAATTTGAGGTGGATGTGAATGATGGAGTTCCTTTATCTTGTGTACCAGTCTGTGCCTTGGGTGACAAGCATCAAAAAGCTGCTCAGCAGTGGGAAAACACCATCACTGGTGTGGATCAAAGGTTTAATAGTTTTAGTGAATTCCGAGAAGCATTGCATAAATACTCTATTGCCCATGGGTTTGCTTACAGATATAAAAAAAATGACAGTCATCGTGTCACTGTGAAATGTAAAGCTCAAGGTTGCCCTTGGAGGATCTATGCTTCAAGGCTGACCACCACCCAATTGATTTGCATTAAGAAAATGAACACAAAGCATACTTGTGAAGGGGCTCCTCTAAAAGCTGGGTATCGGGCAACTAGGGGTTGGGTGGGAAGTATCATAAAAGAGAAATTAAAAATCTCTCCTAACTATAGACCAAAGGATATTGCAGATGACATAAAACGTGAGTATGGGATTCAGTTAAATTATTCTCAAGCATGGCGTGCAAAAGAGATTGCTAGAGAGCAGCTACAAGGCTCCTATAAAGAGGCATATACTCAGCTTCCATTTTTCTGTGAGAAGATAAAAGAGACTAATCCTGGGAGTTTTGCAACATTTACAACTAAAGAGGACTCGAGCTTTCATCGTCTCTTCATATCATTTCATGCCTCGTTATCTGGCTTCCAGCAAGGTTGTCGGCCTCTCCTTTTTCTTGATAGTACTCCTTTAAACTCGAAGTACCAAGGGGATTTATTGTCTGCAACAGCTGCAGATGGGAATGATGGCATCTTTCCTTTAGCCTTTGCTGTTGTAGATGCTGAGACTGAGGACAACTGGCATTGGTTTCTGCAGGAGCTAAAATCAACACTATCAACTTCTGAGCAAATAACATTTGTTGCAGATTATGAGAAAGGTTTGAAAAGATCAGTGTCTGAGATATTTGAAAAATGCTACCACAGCTATTGTTTACGTCACCTGGCTGAAAAACTGAACAAGGACTTGAAAGGTCAGTTCTCTCACGAGGCAAGACGCTTCATGGTTAATGATCTTCATGCTGCTGCTTATGCACCCAAAATGGAGGCTTTCAACCACAGTATTGAGAACATTAAAGGTATTTCTCCTGAAGCCTATGACTGGGTCGTGCAAAGTGAGCCTCAGAACTGGGCAAATGCATTTTTTGCTGGAGCTAGGTATAACCATCTAACATCTAATTTTGGACATCAATTCTACAGTTGGGTGTCAGAGGCGCATGAATTGCCAATTACTCAAATGATTGATGTATTACGAGGAAAGATGATGGAAGCAATTTATACGCAACGTGTGGAATCCAATCAATGGATGACAAAATTGACCCCATCCAAAGAGGAAATGCTTCAAAATGAATCTTCAGTTGCACAGTCATTTCAGGTGTTGCTCTTACAGGGTAGTACATTTGAGGTCCGTGGAGAATCTATAGAGATCGTTGATGTTGACCATTGGGATTGTAGCTGCAAGAGATGGCAAATTTCAGGGCTACCTTGTTGTCATGCCATCGCAGTCATTGAGTGCATTGGTAGAAACCCATATGATTATTGTTCCAGATACTTTTCTGTTGAGAATCACCGCTTAACATATGCAGAATCCATTCATCCTGTTCCAAGTGTAGACAGACCAGTCTGTGATTCAAATGCAATAGTAACTGTAACCCCTCCGCCAACTAAGCGACCTCCAGGTCGGCCAAAGATGAAGCAGACAGAATCAGTAGACATAGTTAAACGTCAGCTGCAATGCAGTAATTGCAAGGGTCTTGGCCACAACAAGAAAACGTGCAAATTATTGTTAGAAGCATGATAGCATTGTATGTGGTAGTTCACTCTTTCTGTTGACATGCTCCTTTTCATGGGTATCTTTGAAATAATTGATGACTTTTATGCGTGTATGCTAGTTGCGAGGCCAGACTTTAGCACAGAATCACTGAGATGCATTTATATGGCCTATCATGCTAACATTAAATGGTCAAGTGAATTGACTGAATTCATGTGGATTACTGTTGGTATCTTTATAGCTTATGGGTTTAAGTAGAGGGAGAGAAGCTCAAAGATATCCTTAATTTGGCATTTTGGCTATTTCTATATTATGTTTCTTTCCCCATTGCACCCTTAATATCTATATTTGCTGTCATGCTAACATCTATATTTGCTGTCATTGTAAAAGTAAAGAATGTGACATGAGTGCCATGAAGGATATAATCATACGCTTTGCATCAAGTCAAAGTGTCGTGTAGTATATCTGAGCTTAAGTCTACTTGTAATACATTCATTTCTCTGATAGGTTGTATGCATAAAAGGTATGGTATGGACATTGTTCTGACTTCTGCGTGTGTATAGTTGAATGGTTCAACTGGGAATTTCATATTCTATATAAACTGAAATGTTTGTGTGACACAGGGAATATTTATCGAAGCATGATACACACTACTCGCCTCGAATGATGAAATCTACAATGGAAGATTGAACGCGAGAAGGACATTGCAATCTTCAAATTCATCTGCTGGTTGCACAGATTGCACAGATTGTCGGATTGAGATTCTAGAGAGGGTGTTCTTCTTTCTCAGAAGTCGCTTGGCCATATCTGGCTGAGATTTAATAACTTCCTTTGGACGAAGTATATATATTGTGCATACTACCAAGGAAGATCCTATAGACCACGAGTTATAGTGCAGGCATTTCTTGTTTCTAATTTTTCTTTGCTCTCTCAATTTATTTATTCAATGAAAAGCTCGTTGTCTCTGAAGGTACACTTATTATGTTTATGGATTTGAAGTCCTGTCAATTTTCAAATTTGGAGTAGATTTAGCGCTGCTTTTTCTCAATCTCATCTTGAAATCATAGAGCTTTTTTGAATTATTTTGTAGGTATTTTTTTTAGATGATGGAAGGTTGCCAAAGTTGGGACACAGCTTTTTTTCCGAAATGTAAATGTACAGAAAATAGACGGTAAATAAAAAAAGGGAGAAATGAGCTGCACTATCTAATTGACTGTTTTTTTTTGGGACAAAAACTAACGGTCATTAAATTCATTTTCAGTTCCTGTAAAATAGTATCCCCATCTTATTTCAAGTTGGCATTTTCATTCAACAAATTTGATTTGACTTGGATAGTTTAGTTTTTATGTTTTTATGAAGGAGAGTTTTATATATTATTTAAAAAATCCATATGTATATATTTGTAAAATATATAAGAAATTGCTTGATTAAAAATCATTAGTAATAATTCAATAGATACTTATGCGCAAAGTAAGGATGTGGATTCAAATGTTAATACAGACTAAGATACATTTAACATTTTAAAATATTTTTTTCACAAAAAAAATTTTAAGACACTAAAAGTACTTTTAAAGCTCCGTTTGGTAAGCCAGTTGGCGCAACGGGTGCGTTTACCAAGACACTTTTCCTCTCACATAAACTACCTCGAAATCTGTGTCCGTTCTCCCAACGGACTATCCAAACGAAGCCTAAAATGTTAAATGAATTAAAAAAATTATTTTTTTTGGTGAAAGTAAAAAAAAATTATTTTAAAATGTTGAACTCACTCCTTCACAATTTTTGGATGCGTGTTAACCACTGGAGCAGCAGCAGCACAGTAGCAGCAACATAGGATATTGTTGGAGGTTGAAATAGCAGAGAAAGCAAAGTGCACAATCCACAGCCACACTGTTGTTGTGTTTTGTCTCCCTCCTTGACATGACTTAGCGGCAAGCTCCTCCAATCACAGTGTGACACCTCACAGTCATTGTTTTTCTTTTTGCACACCATGTATTTACATGTCCACCCCACGTTCCATTCTACTGTTTTTGTGGTCAATGGCCTTCCCTGTACCTGCTGATATGAAAGTTTAATAATCTCATGTCGTTAATGCATGCGTCTCTAATTTAAATCTCTAGCCTAAGTAAGAGGTCTTTGATCTTTGCCTTCTTATCTCAGAGATAAATTGGTTGTATTGTTAGTAGAAGATACTTTCAATCACACACAAAAAAATTAGTGAAAAAATACCTAAATACTAAAAGAAAAATTTGAAGATATGAGAAATAAAAATAGAAATGTAAAATTGTATGTGCTGATTTGATGAACAGAATAATACAAATACTACTTTTTAATCTTTACTATAAGAGTTCGTTGATTTTTTTAATGGATTAAGAAAATTAATATATTTATCATTTTTCTTCAAACTAAATTTTATGACTTATAAATTGATATATTCTAACGATACATATAAATATTTCAGAATACATATTATCATTAAGTAATTTATTTAAACTAGATCTTATACTGCGTTCAATCCTTAGTATAAGAGTCATTTAACTTTTTTTAAAAGATTGAGGAACCTAATTAACTAATATATTTATCATTTTTTTGAAACCCCGCTTATAGAATGGAATATAATCTAATGATATACATGTATTTTATAATATATAATATAATTAAGTAATTTATTTAAATTTTTAATCTCAATTAAATAAATCAACTATCTTTTGTATAAAAAACCATCCCAACAATATTAAATAAGAATGAAAAATGGGCGATAACTTTGGGAGGATTCAACTTGAAAGGTGAAGAGGGCACGTGGTGGTGGGGCACGTACATGACGTTACAAGCAACAAAAACGTGTGGATGAAATCTGGTTTCTCTTTTGTAGAGTTGCTTTTGGTGTATACACGTTATACCGATTAAAAATATGATAGGGGAATATTTTTATATAGATCAAAATAAATATATAAAAAATTATTTCATTTTAAAAAAATTTGCAATCAAACCAACTATCGTCCAAGAAAGGGAGTTGGTGACAAACGCGGACACCTTTAGAGCAGCCCTTCGCTTACACGTGTCCTATCCTGCGCTTACACACTTTTTCCATTAAAGGTACTGTCACGTCACGGGGCACTTCTTCAGAAATTAAAATTTTAGTTCAATTATGAGTAATTAAAAGCTTAATTAAAAATTCTTCTAAAAATAATTTTTATGAATTTTGAATTGATTAGAATATGCTGAAAGAAGGGTGTGATGTGGGGGTATTTTTAACATAAATTGAATAGAAATTTGGTAAAGTAGTTTGTTCATTATACATTATTAATTAATCTAGTCTTGTTCAAGGCGTGCACGTGTCCTATCATCTTAAGACGACGTCGCTTTACTTACTTGGATGCCTCACTTTCAATTATATTGCGTCAATTTTTCAACTTCTTAAATACGGTCAATCTCTTCATAATCCTTAACACGATCACAAGTTAACAGAAAACTAATATTTACGTTATACTAATTAATTCTATCATTCCATTTAAATGTTATAATAATTGTATAAAAAATACTTTCAAGGCATGCAATAGGCTGTTAATGACGGCTTATTCTTCTTCTTATTCTTTATCCATGCTGCAGCCATTGTCATTATTCTATATAAAATTATTGTAATGCTCATAATAATAATATTATTATTATAAGAATGTAGTTAAAATATTAATTGATGATTATTAGAGCATATTAACACAAATAGATTCGGATGTCTTTGTGAGTTTTTAAAAGCCAAACGCACGTTCAACAATATTTTTCTGTAAAACGAGATAATATCCTCTACGTGTTTACCTCGACTTGCATAAAAGCACTTCTCTACCTCATTCCCAAACAGGGACATTGTTGTTTTTCTTAACTTGACTGTTAATAAATCAAGTTATGCAACAGTAGGACAGTTGTATAATGTTGAAATGGGAATATAATATATATACACGCATATTAAATTATACTAAACCTCATCATACGTGAATAACCTATAACTTCCATCACCTTTAAATCAAACGCTGCAACAGAAACCTTCAAAAACTTTTACATTTATATATATAACTCTTGTACTGTTAATTACTATTTATTTGTAAATGACTTTAATTGTATACGTGATTTATTGGTGGATAACCCAACGTTCCAAGGGTCATACGCATACAGAAAAAAAATTTAAAGAATATAATAACCAATATAATAAGGGTTATGTCTAATAAAATATATCAATATTTCATAATGTTACGAATCAAGGTGCATCCAGAACATTATTGTTTGGGAAGTTTATTGAGAGAAATGAGTTTACAAATTTCGAGATATTTTGCGGATTTCAATATATTTTTATGGATTTCGAGATGGTTTTTACAGATTTCGATATGGTTTTATCTCGGCTTATGTGCACCGTTTGGGAAACGATGTTCCCAAACAAGCACATTCACTTCTAGCCTTATTATGTGCCTGTTTGGGAAGCCATTTTCCCAAACGGTGCACGTAAGTCGAGACAAAACCATCTCGAAATCTGTAAAAACCATCTTGAAATCCATAAAAACCATCTTAAAATCCGTAAAACCATCTCGAAATT